>SJYW01015035.1:204033-246035 GCA_006410735.1 Raphicerus campestris
TAATAGAGTTTTGCCAAGAAAATGCACTGGTCATAGCAAACACCCTCTTCCAACAACACAAGAGAAGACTCTACACATGGACATCACCAGATGGTCAACACCAAAATCAGATTGATTATATTCTATGCAGCCAAAGATGGAGAAGCTCTATACAGTCAACAAAAACAAGACCAGGAGCTGACTGTGGCTCAGATCATTAACTCCTTATTACCAAATTCAGACTGAAATTGAAGAAAGTAGGGAAAACCGCTAGACCATTCAGGTATGACCTAAATTAAATCCCTTATGATTATACAGTGGAAGTGAGAAATAGATCTAAGGGACTAGATCTGATAGATACAGTGCCTGATGAACTATGGAATGAGGTTCGTGACATTGTATAGGAGACAGGGATCAAGACCATCCCCATGGAAAAGAAATGCAAAAAAGCAAAATGGCTGTCTGGGGAGGCCTTACTAATAGCTGTGAAAAGAAGAGAAGTGAAAAGCAAAGGAGAAAAGGAAAGATATAAGCATCTGAATGCAGAATTCCAAAGAATAGCAAGAACAGATAAGAAAGCCTTCTTCAGCGATCAATGCAAAGAAATCGAGGAAAACAACAGAATGGGAAAGACTAGGGATCTCTTCAAGAAAATTAGAGATATCAAGGGAAGATTTCATGCAAAGATGGGCTCAATAAAGGACAGAAATGGTCTAGACCTAAGAGAAGCAAAAGATATTAAGAAGAGGTGGCAAGAATACACAGAAGAACTATACAAAAAAGATCTTCACGAAACAGATAATCATGATGATGACCACTAATCTAGAGGCAGACATCTTGGAATGTGAAGTCAAGTGGGCCTTAGAAAGCATCACTACGAAAAAAGCTAGTGGAGGTGATGACATTTCAGTTGATCTGTTTCAAATCCTGAAAGATGATGCTGTGAAAGTGCTGCACTCAGTATGCCAGCAAATTTGGAAAACTCAGCAGTGGCCACAGGACTGGAAAAGGTCCGTTTTCATTCCAATCCCAAAGAAAGGCAATGCCAAAGAATGCTCAAACTACCGCACAATTGCATTCATCTCACATGCTAGTAAAGTAATGCTCAAAATTCTCCAAGCCAGGCTTCAGCAATACGTGAACTGTGAACTTCCTGATGTTCAAGCTGACTTTAGAAAAGGCAGAGGAACCAGAGATCAAATTGCCAATATCTGCTGGGATCATGGAAAAAGCAAGAGAGTTCCAGAAAAACATCTATTTCTGCTTTATTGACTATGCCAAAGCCTTTGACTGTGTGGATAACAATAAACTATAGAAAATTCTGAAAGAGATGGGAATACCAGATCAGCCGACCTGCTTCTTGAGAAATCTGTATGCAGGTCAGGAAGCAACGGTTAGAACTGGACATGGAATAACAGACTGGTTCCAAATAGGAAAATTAGTCCATCAAGGCTGTATATTGTCACCCTGCTTATTTAACTTCTATGTAGAGTACATCATGAAAAACACTGGACTGGAAGAAACACAAGCTGGAATCAAGATTTCTGGGAGAAATGTCAATAATCTCAGACATGCACATGACACCACCCTTATGGCAGAAAGTGAAGAGTAGCTAAAAAGCCTCTTGATGAAAGTGAAAGGAGAGTGTGAAAAAGTTGGCTTAAAACTCAACATTCAGAAAACAAAGATCATGGCATTCGGTCCCATCACTTCATGGCAGATAGATAGGGAAACAGTGGAAACAGTGACAGACTTCATTTTGGGGGGCTCCACAATCACTGCAGAGGNCAAGAGAAGACTCTACACATGGACATCACCAGATGGTCAACACCAAAATCAGATTGATTATATTCTATGCAGCCAAAGATGGAGAAGCTCTATACAGTCAACAAAAACAAGACCAGGAGCTGACTGTGGCTCAGATCATTAACTCCTTATTACCAAATTCAGACTGAAATTGAAGAAAGTAGGGAAAACCGCTAGACCATTCAGGTATGACCTAAATTAAATCCCTTATGATTATACAGTGGAAGTGAGAAATAGATCTAAGGGACTAGATCTGATAGATACAGTGCCTGATGAGCATTGAAATTGATGCTTTTGAACTGTGGTGTTGGAGAAGACTCTTGAGAGTCCCTTGGACTGCAAGGAGATCCAACCAGTCCATTCTGAAGGAGATCAGCCCTGGGATTCCTTTGGAAGAAAGGATGCTAAAGCTGAAACTCCAGTACTTTGGCCACCTCATGTATAAAGAGTTGACTCATTGGAAAAGACTCTGATGCTGGGAGGGATTGGGGGCAGGAGGAGAAGGGAACGACAGAGGATGAGATGGCTGGTTGGCATGACGGACTCGATGGACGTGAGTCCGAGTGAACTCCGAGAGATGGTAATGAACAGGGAGGCCTGGTGTTCTGCAATTCATGGGGTCACAAGAAGTCAGACACGAATGAGTGACTGAACTGAACTGAAACTTTTGAAAACATATTTCAAGAGAAATACTTGAGATTTAAGTGATATGAATATATTTTAAAGTGTTGTAAATATTCCTGTAAGATATACCTTTACTCACAACTCATTTGATTTCTTTAGTCTTTTGCTGTAAAGTTGCATGTGGAAGCTTAGCACTCTGTTTCAATCTGAAATCTACCTAAATTTACAGTCTATTCAAGAATCAATCCACATTAATATCCAACATATATAACCAGTCAATTCTAAAGGAAATCGACTCAATATTCATTGGAAGAACTGATGATGAAGCTGAAACTCCAATAATTTTGCCACCTGATGTGAATAATCTACTCACTGGAAAAGATATTGCTGCTAGGAAAAATTGAGTGCAGGAGGAGAAGGTGGTGACAGAGAATGAGATGGTTGGATGGCATCGCTGACTCAATGGACATGAATTTGAGAAAACTCTGGGAGATAGTGAAGGACAGGGAAGTCTGACTTGCTGCAGTCCATGGGGTTACAAAGAGTGGACATAACTGAGTAACTGAACAACAGTAATATATAAACAGCCCATACAACTCAATGTCATCAAACAAACAACTTCCTTTAAAAAAAATGGGCAGAAGAACTGAATAGACACTTTTCTGAGAGGAAAGGCATATGACCAACCAGCACATGAACAGGTGCTCAATATGGTTAATCATCTGGGAAATGCAAAGCAAAACCACAAAGAGATATCATGTCACATGTCAGATGTCAATCATCAAAAAACAAACAAACAAATGTTTGCAGGTATGTGGAAAAAAGGAAACCCTACTACACTGTTGATGAAATATAAATCAGCATGCCACCATGGAAAAGAGTATGGAGGTTTCTCAAAAAACAACAAATAGTTTAGCTTCTCAAAAAAAAAAAAAAAGAAAAAAGAATCATATAACTTAGCAATTCCACTCCTGGGTATATAACTGAAGAAAACAAAACCACTACTTTGAAAAGATATATGCACTCCAATGTTCATAGCAGTGTTATTTACAATTGCCAAGATATGGAAGCAACTTAAGTGTCCATCAACAGATGAGAGGATAAAGATCTGGTATAAATATGTGTATTCAATGGAATACCACCCAGCCATAATCAGTTCACAATCATGTCTGACTCTTTGTGACCCCACAGACTGGAGCACACCAGGCCTCCCTGTCCATCACTAATGACATCTTATCATTTGGAGCAACATGAATAAACTTGGAGAGCATTATGCTAAGTGAAATAAGTCAGAGAGAAACAAACACTGAATGATATCACTCATATGTGGAATCTAAAAAATACAACAAACTAGTAAATATAATATATTCAATATATCATTGGAGAAGGAAATGGCAACCCACTCCAGTGTTCTTGCCTGGAGAATCCCAGGGATGGTAGAACCTGGTGGGCTGCTGCCTGTGGGGTCGCACAGAGTTGAACACAACTGAAGTGACTTAGCAGTAGCAGTGAATGTAACAGAAAAGAAGTAGATTGACAGGTATAAAGAGCTAACTAGTGGTTACCAGTGGAGAGGGTGAGAAAGGGCCACACAGGAGTGGGGAGGTGGAAGCAGAAACTATTGGATATAAGGTAGGCTCAAAGATGTATTGTCTGATATGCAGAACATAGCCAATATTTCGTTAATAACTGTAAATGAAAAATAACCTTTAAAATTATATTTAAAAATCAATGCATGAATAGTAGTCTATTTTTATTGTATTTAATTTCAATTATTTGTTTCACATCAGTTAGCAGTTAAGAACACTAAAATCTGGAAAATAACATATTTTAGTAGAAAGCTTCAGATTCAGGATTCAAATTTAAATTTATTACCTTTCCAAACCCTTTAGTAAGATATTTTTTCACACTATTCTTGCTCTAACCATCCATCTTTATTTTTATACTTCATTTTAATGTATGTTTATTTCAGCTCACACCCATTTTCTTTTATGTACCTCGTTATCAAGAGCATGCTCAAATTTTAAAATGTCATTATAAAATCTGAAATAAGATTGAAGACAAGTAGTTCTTTTAAGTTCTATAAACATTTTCACTGTNAAAAAAAAAAAAAAAGAAAAAAGAATCATATAACTTAGCAATTCCACTCCTGGGTATATAACTGAAGAAAACAAAACCACTACTTTGAAAAGATATATGCACTCCAATGTTCATAGCAGTGTTATTTACAATTGCCAAGATATGGAAGCAACTTAAGTGTCCATCAACAGATGAGAGGATAAAGATCTGGTATAAATATGTGTATTCAATGGAATACCACCCAGCCATAATCAGTTCACAATCATGTCTGACTCTTTGTGACCCCACAGACTGGAGCACACCAGGCCTCCCTGTCCATCACTAATGACATCTTATCATTTGGAGCAACATGAATAAACTTGGAGAGCATTATGCTAAGTGAAATAAGTCAGAGAGAAACAAACACTGAATGATATCACTCATATGTGGAATCTAAAAAATACAACAAACTAGTAAATATAATATATTCAATATATCATTGGAGAAGGAAATGGCAACCCACTCCAGTGTTCTTGCCTGGAGAATCCCAGGGATGGTAGAACCTGGTGGGCTGCTGCCTGTGGGGTCGCACAGAGTTGAACACAACTGAAGTGACTTAGCAGTAGCAGTGAATGTAACAGAAAAGAAGTAGATTGACAGGTATAAAGAGCTAACTAGTGGTTACCAGTGGAGAGGGTGAGAAAGGGCCACACAGGAGTGGGGAGGTGGAAGCAGAAACTATTGGATATAAGGTAGGCTCAAAGATGTATTGTCTGATATGCAGAACATAGCCAATATTTCGTTAATAACTGTAAATGAAAAATAACCTTTAAAATTATATTTAAAAATCAATGCATGAATAGTAGTCTATTTTTATTGTATTTAATTTCAATTATTTGTTTCACATCAGTTAGCAGTTAAGAACACTAAAATCTGGAAAATAACATATTTTAGTAGAAAGCTTCAGATTCAGGACTCAAATTTAAATTTATTACCTTTCCAAACCCTTTAGTAAGATATTTTTTCACACTATTCTTGCTCTAACCATCCATCTTTATTTTTATACTTCATTTTAATGTATGTTTATTTCAGCTCACACCCATTTTCTTTTATGTACCTCGTTATCAAGAGCATGCTCAAATTTTAAAATGTCATTATAAAATCTGAAATAAGATTGAAGACAAGTAGTTCTTTTAAGTTCTATAAACATTTTCACTGTGTGTAATAATAAGTTATACTAAAAGTCACACAAGCTGAGCACATTTCTTTGGCAGAAAACTTAACAATGCACAAATGATGAAAACTTCTGATAGCAATGTTCTTTGATAAAAGATTCAAACGCAAGTTCAGACACTACTTTGGACATTCTCGAATCCACTTATTCAGTGATAATTAGTTCCTCTTTTCTTATAAAATCTTATCTCCATGAAAAAACAGATTATATAATGAGCTTTCTGGGATGTATTACTCTCAAGCTCCAAAAACATATTACATTTTCTCTGATATAAATAGTTATTTCCTTTCATTAGTAGACAAGTAGATATATAGTAATAAATCCATGGCTCTAAGCTGTGTTCTGTGCTTATTAGTGTTGTTTATTTTTCATGTTTTTAATAGCATCTTATTGAAACACTGAAAAATTAACTGAAATATTAGCAGAGTGGTCACTAATTGTTAATAAAATTTATCATTAGAATATATACAAAAGTAACACATTGCTGAACTTAAACTGCATAATATACAGATAGTACACGTTATTTTACACTCATTCATCTTTTTCTTTCAACCTTCTGTTAGGTGAATGTATCATCAAGGGTGGAACTGTCATATGACAATGAGCTATCATACATTTTAGTCGGTTTTTTCTTCCTCAGAGCAAATCTTGAATGGAACATTTATTTCAAGTTGGGTAACTCTCTATTGAGGTGTTTTGTTTTTTTGTTTTTTAAATCTCATTGGGTTTTTACATCATTGTAAAATCACCGGATTTAAATAGCACTTAAAAATAATGATTCTTTTCATAATACAAAGAAGTTTATGAAAAGAGGAAATCTTGGCTCATGGAGAAGAGATGAATGAACACAATAAGACTTCCACTGGAGGGATTTATGATATATATTTAGCATCTTAGACAACATAATAAATCACTGCCATAGTCAATGTGAAAAATACATTAGATGCCATTTGTTTTTCACCAACCTATCTGGGTTTCTTTTCAGATGTCATTTTCAAGATTTATNCTTCCACTGGAGGGATTTATGATATATATTTAGCATCTTAGACAACATAATAAATCACTGCCATAGTCAATGTGAAAAATACATTAGATGCCATTTGTTTTTCACCAACCTATCTGGGTTTCTTTTCAGATGTCATTTTCAAGATTTATACTCCAGTTTTATTTCATACTATTAAAAGTCCATTACTGATTACAGAGGAACTCTCAAACATGACATTAAAAAAAAAATTCAGGACTGCTCACTTGCATACTACCAGCTTCATTGTGAATCACTGAGAAAAGAATACTATACCAATGAATCCAATGATAAATGCCAGTCATCACAAATCCCTCTGTAACTGGATATCATATATTGATATTTTCTTTTTAGCGAGCACTGGCAAATAAGATCAAATATCTCATTAAATTCTATAAAGACCCTTGTTCTTTACATATTATGTATATTGTGAAATCCTCTTGATAATGTTCTGTCTTGCACAGCTGTGTATGCAACAGTGATGCGTAGGATTATAAACCCCTAAAGGTGTTTTTCTTTCCTTTTGTCCACATAGCATTATTCTATACATAACAATATATATCAAGACAAGTAAAAATTAGTTTTGATGATGGAAATGAAGAAAGAAGACCAAAACTAAGGATACATCTCTAGTTTAAAGTTATTCAGGTCAGCAAAATCTCCTGTTATACCAGTTACACACTGAATATTTAAAGTCTTCTTGATGATTAACTATAAAAATGCAAATGTTTGGGCCAAAATCACTGTCAAGAATTTAGTACAAAAAAAAGTACTTATATAAATGAGTACTTTCATCTTTCTTTCTATGTTGAACAATTAATATTTTTACTCACTTATTACTTGTATAGGTAGAGGATTTTCATGAAATCAATGCAAGAATTAAAGATGAATTGCTAAACCCAAGTTTTTCCTTCATCCTCATCACTGAGTTGCTTTTAATACTTTGCCAATTTAAATATTTTATAGCAACTATTACAGGGTTAATCATATTAGTGTTGTATATTAGTGTTGTTTTATACATAAACATGTGTGTATATACACATATATGTTTCAGATAAACCAATGTCAAATTTATTTAAAATTAGGGGAGTTTGATATCAGTTAAGTTCAGTTGCTAAGTCGTCCGACTCTTTGCGACCCCATGAATCGCAGCATGCCAGGCCTCCCTGTCCATCACCAACTCCAGGAGTTCACTCAGATTCATGTCCATCGAGTCAGTGATGCCAGCCAGCCATCTCATCCTCTGTCCCCCGCTTCTGTCCTCAATCCCTCCCAAAATCAAAGTCTTTTCCAATGAGTCAACTCTTCGCATGAGGTGGCCAAAGTACTGAAGTCTCAGCTTTAGCATCATTCCTTCCAAAGAAACCCCAGGGCTGATTCCTTCAGAATGGACTGGTTGGATCTCCTTGCAGTCCAAGGTACTCTCAAGAGTCTTCTCCAACACCACAGTTCAAAAGCATCAATTCTTCAGTGCTCAGTCTTCTTCACAGTCTAACTCTCTCATCTATATATGACTATTGGAAAAACCATAGACTTGCTCGACTGACCTTAGTCAGCAAAGTAATGTCTCTATTTTGAATATGCTATCTAGTTTGGTCATAACCTTCCTTCCAAGGAGTAAGCGTCTTTTAATTTCATGGCTGCAATCACCATCTGCAGTGATTTTAGGGCCCCCCAAAATAAAGTCTCAGTCTGTTGTTCCATGTCCAGTTCTAACTGTTGCTTCCTGACCTGCATACAGATTTATCAAAAGGTAAGTCAGGTGGTCAGGTATTCCCATCTCTTTCAGAACTTTCCACAGTTTATAGTGATTCACACAATCAAAGGCTTTGGCATAGTCAATAAAGCAGAAATAGATGTTTTTCTGGAACTCTCTTGCTTTCTCCATGATCCCAGCAGATGCTGGAAATTTGATCTCTGTTTCCTCTGCCTTTTCTAAAATCAGCTTGAACATCAGGGAGTTCACAGTTCACGTATTGCTGAAGCCTGGCTTGGAGAATTTTGAGAATTACTTTACTAGCATGTGAGATGAGTGCAATTGTATGGTAGTTTGAGCATTCTTTGGCATTGCCTTTCTTTGGGATTGGAATGAAAACGGACCTTTTCCAGTCCTGTGGCCACTGCTGAGTGTTCCAAATTTGCTGTTATATTGAGTGCAGCACTTTCACAGCATCATCTGTCAGGATTTGAAATAGCTCAACTGAAATGCCATCACCTCCGCTAGCTTTGTTCATAGTGGTGCTTCCTAAGACCCTCTTGACTTCACATTCCAGGATGTCTGGCTCTAGATGAGTGATCACACCATCATGATTATCCGGATCATGAAGATCTTTTTTGTACAATTCTTCTGTGCATTCTTGCTACCTCTTCTTAATATCTTTTGCTTCTGTTAGGTCCAGACCATTTCTGTCCTTTATTGAGCCCATCTTTGCACAAAATATTCCCTTGGTATCTCTAATTTTCTTGATGAGATCTCTAGTCTTTCCCATTCTGTTGTTTTCCTCGATTTCTTTGCATTGATCGCTGAAGAAGGCTTTCTTATCTCTTCTTGCTGTTCTTTGGAATTCTGCATTCAGATGCTTATATCTTTCCTTTTCTCCTTTGCTTTTCACTTCTCTTCTTTTCACAGCTATTTGTAAGGCCTCCTCAGACAGCCATTTTGCTTTTTTGCATTTCTTTTCCATGGGGATGGTCTTGATCCCTGTCTCCTGTACAATGTCACGAACCTCATTCCATAGTTCATCAGGCACTCTATCTATCAGATCTAGGCCCTTAAATCTATTTCTCACTTCCACTGTATAATCATAAGGGATTTGATTTAGGTCATACCTGAATGGTCTAGCGGTTTTCCCTACTTTCTTCAATTTAAGTCTGAATTTGGCAATAAGGAGTTCATGATCTGAGCCACAGTCAGCTCCTGGTCTTGTTTTTGTTGACTGTATAGAGCTTCTCCATCTTTGGCTGCATAGAATATAATCAATCTGATTTCGGTGTTGACCATCTGGTGATGTCCATGTGTAGAGTCTTCTCTTGTGTTGTTGGAAGAGGGTGTTTGCTATGACCAGTGCATTTTCTTGGCAAAACTCTATTATTCTTTGCCCTGCTTCATTCAGCATTCCAAGGCCAAATTTGCCTGTTACTCCAGGTGTTTCTTGACTTCCTACTTTAGCATCCCAGTTCCCTATAATGAAAAGGACATCTTTTTTGGGTGTTAGTTCTAAAAGGCCTTGTCAACTTCAGCTTCTTCAGCATTACTGGTTGGGGCATAGACTTGGATTACTGTGATATTGAATGGTTTGCCTTGGAGACGAACAGAGATCATTCTGTTGTTTTTGAGATTGCATCCAAGTACTGCATTTTAGACTCTTTTGTTGACCATGATGGCTACTCCATTTCTTCTGAGGAGTTTTTGCCCGCAGTAGTAGATACAATGGTCATCTGAGTTAAATTCACCAATTCCATTCCATTTTAGTTCGCTGATTCCTAGAATGTCCATACAGATTATTCAAATAATGAAAATTTTAGTATGTTTTGTTGATAACAAAGTTATTGTTTAAAATGTTTTAAGATGCACATTTTAAAACCTGTTCTAAAGACTTTTTTCCCATGGGTAATCAAAGAGGTATTTACATTTTGAATCTTGCCTACCTAAATTTATTTATAGTGTAGATCAGCCTTTGGTCCTCTGGGTGTATTTACACTAACACAAAAATTACATTTAAAAATGTTGTGTGCTCATGTACTAAGTTAAATCAATGTGCCTGCATTTTCCCTAGATGCCAGCATAAACGCAAGAATGCAATTTTAGGAGTGAAGGACCTCTATAAACTATATTCTGTTTCCAATTTCAGGAAGGTGAAACCAAAAGATTGAACACGGTAACCTTCTGAGCATCTAATTACTTTCATGTAAAAGAAGGGACCTTTCCTATAGTAAACTTATATAACCCGTGAGCTTTTACTCATGAAATAAAACAACAACCCAAAATATGTGCACAAGTCCTGATGACAAAAGACAAATAATATACTTGCATATGTATATATACAGATAAACATATGTATAATTATATATATTATATCAAAGGTCCCACCATATGACCTGTTACCTCTACATAGATTTTTCTAAAGGCAAAGTATACTACAGTACAATAGGAAAGTCACACCTGAGGGATTAAATGCAAATCTTTTCACTGCAATATTTAATTGCATCACTCAAATTCTAGGCCAATTTGGAAACTGAAAAGGCCCAATTATTTAGAGCTTGAAAGAGACCTAATGGTTACTGTTGCCCAAAGTACCGGGTTGTTTGCTACACATTTAACCTATTTTCTTCTCAGAACTTTCTTCTGAATGTTGGTTAGCCAATTTAAAGATGAAGAAAATAAATCTCAGAGAGTTAAAGTAACCTGTACAAGGGGGCACCAGTAATCACAGACATGTTATTTAAACCCAGCTCTGTTGTAACTTGCAAATCCATTGTGCCACTGTAGCTGCTGTACCATATCCAAGCCTGCACAAATTATTGCCTGAATTATCTCACATATATGTCAACATCTTTGTCATACTAGTGATAAAATTATAAAATGGTAGAGTTAGAAGGAGCTTTTAAGATCAATTAACTGATTCTTGTTTGTTTTACAGATGGAAAAAATTAAGGTCAAATAAAATCATGGGGTATTTCTATAACAAAAGAGCTTTTAATAGCTCTTTTTGTCTCTTGCATTTGTTGGTTTCCTACTACACACATGTTAATTTTTCAGAAATAAATGTTGTTTTAACAATCTTAAAAAAATATAGCAGAGGCAGACCTAGAAGACAGGCCAATCAATGAAGTTCTACATAGAACAAAAATGCTTTTCAAAACCATTTCCCATATGGATAAATAATCCAAGTAGAAGTTAGGTAAAACAGTTATATACTATGCATTATGAGGTAACTTTAGCTCAAAGATTAGTTCATATGCTTGATTTCTATTCTTTCAATAGATTATAGGCAACCTTTTATTTAAGAGAGGATAATATTCTTCTAGATATTAAATTTTATTATCTACTTGAGCTTTCTTTCTCAGTTAAAAAAAAAATGCCAAAGAACCTGGATATAAGTGCTAGAGGAGAAATGGCAACTCAAAATGGAAGTCGGTGGGTGCTGTACTATGCTTAGTCGCTCAGTCATGTACAACTCTTTGTGACCCCATGGACTGTAAGTCCACCAGACTCCTTTGTCCATGGGTATTCTCCAGGCAAGAGTACTGGACTGGGTTGCCATGCCCTCCTCCAGGGGATCTTCCCAACACAGGGATCAAACCCAGTCTCCACAGTGCAAGTGGATTCTTTATCAGCTGAGCCACCAGGGTAGCCCAAGAATACCGGAGTGGGTAGCCTATCCCTTTTCCAAGGTATTTTCCCAATCCAGGAATCAAACTGGGGTCTTCTGCATTTCGGGTGTATTCTCTATGCTAAGCTACCAGCGAAGCCAGAGTTGGTGGGTACTTGAGGGTTAAGCTGTGTGCTGGATATAGAGAACATCCCAGGGAAGGTTCAGTGAAGACAGGACTCTGGCTCCCTACTGGGGGATAGGAAACTTCCAGAATTTACAGGCAGTTAATTGATGGGTTACTATAAAGACAGGCAACTGGAAAGATGTGGTTGGTACTAGCATGAAGATAGAAAAGGTTATTGAATGAAGGATGGTGCAGAGAAAGCCACTATGCTTTTACTGTTCTACACGGCACCCATGGTCAAAATGAAGCATTATTGATATTTATACCTCTACCGTTTTAATAAGGATCAGATGGTACAGAGGGATATTTGGGGATACTGCCATTCTGGAACTGCTGGGCACAGATAACAAGTGACAATACACGTGGAGAGCTCCACTGCTTTCTCAGAATGTAGGCAGTTGTAACCCCTTTAAGAAGCACAGCAGCTTACAAGGTCCTGACATTTGTGTACAAAGATCATACTTTGCATAACTCAGGAAGTGTTTTTTCATGAAGACCAAGGATTATGCAACCCTGACCTCCCTGAGAGTTGTCATACAAAAGAGAGCACAGTATCAGTGTAATTTCTAAGCCTTTTTGTTATTCTAGAATCACACGAAAAACACTGATTCAAAGTTGAAGAATATTAAGTGAATTTTTTAATACTCTACTGTTAGAGAAATATAAATAATAATATAATCAGTTATCAAATTTAATGATGCTGTTATGCTTTGGTCACTATAACAAGTATTAGAAGGAAAATGAGCATTTCTATAGTACTAATATGTACTATGTATAAATTATATTTTATACACAATAGAAATGAAAGTATAAATGCAATCTTCAGTACCTCTGGGGAGGGGGGGAACTGTAATGAAAACTTAAATGTGCTGCTGTCTTTTAAGAGACATAAACTAAATTTCCCAAATCATTCTGTATTCCCAATAGGTAACCTGGGCTCCAAACAACTAGAAAAATTTGTTACTAAAATTAAACTTGTTATTTTTATTATCTATCTTATAGAAAAACTCAGAGTTTTGAATTTAGTTAAATATATAGTTTGTTGACAATCATAACATATTCTGAGTAACAATCATTCCTCTTTGGGGATTTTTAAATCTTAATTCTACTCTACTAAATATTTTATCCCAAAGAGCTGTAATAATTCCTTTTACCTTGATTTTTGAAAACATTTTTTTTATTTCAATGTCATGATGTATTTGAATGTCTTTTTAAAAAACCAAAAGGAAATGAAAAGTAATATTTATATACTTTGCTAAACTTTTTAACTGTAAAACTAGTATTATTAGCCTGTATGTTTATCTTGTTTTGATAGTTCCTTAACATCTAATAACACAGGATGAAATATTTTATGCTTTCAGATGACAAATGCACATCTTTAGAGGACTGTAGATTAGCCCTTAAGAAATGTCAATATTCATACAAATCACCTGTAGATCTTGTTAGAATGCAGAATCTGATTTAGTCACTGTGGCTGCTGCTAAGTCGCTTCAGTAGTGTCCAACTCTGTGCGACCCCATGGACTGCAGCCCACCAGGCTCCTCCGTCCATGGGATTTTCCAGGCTAGAGTACTGGAGTGGGGTGCCATTTTCTGATGCTGATCTTTGGACAATGATTTCATTTGGAAGATGCTAGAGGATAGTGAAGAAGTTACATCTTAAGCTTTGTCTGTGAGGCAGAAATGAAATCAGTATTATTGTAAGATAATGACTTCAGGTGAAAAGTTCAGTTTGTATTAGTTCATTCCAATGTGCTTTAGTCACATCACAGACACAGTCATTTCTGTGTACAAATATGTGAAAATTACCTCCTTCTCACTTAAAGATTTATCAGCCTATCATAAGTATTTGTAAGTGCCATTATGCTACCATAATGATTATCAGTCATACTATAATTATAAGTAGCTTATCTAATCTTAGTATAATTTCAACTAAATCCTCTCAAATCAGTATTTTCATAAAANTTAAAGATTTATCAGCCTATCATAAGTATTTGTAAGTGCCATTATGCTACCATAATGATTATTAGTCATACTATAATTATAAGTAGCTTATCTAATCTTAATAGTATAATTTCAACTAAATCCTCTCAAATCAGTATTTTTATAAAATTCTGAATTTGAAAATCAAGAAAAAAAGAGAAAAATAAAGATATTTTATATTATAAAATCATGGCATGAATTACCTAATTGTAGCTTGAATACAACAGTCCCTCAAATCTTTTATGTTATGAAGTTATAGGTAAGAAATTGATGAGAACACAGCTATATTTAGGTAGTGGCTTCTTAGTTTATTCCTTCTCTTACATTTGATATTTCTATGCATTGTTACAAATTTATATTTTGTAATAAAATTAGAGAATGAGATATATGAATTTTGACTTGAATGTGTCAATGTTAGAAATTATACATTGTAATTTTCTGCTTTCTCTTCTCAACAAAATTCCACATTTTGGGGTAATCCACAATAACAAGTCTGAGGAACAAACATTCACTATGTAATTATAACAGTTTTATTATTATTATTACCTGCTTTTATAAGAATATTACTACACATCTTCACTTAATAAATAATTGGACATCCCTTTATATTTCTAGCTACCAATTTAATTCTTTTAAATAGCTAATTATTCTTTTCTATTCTGGATAAAACACAATTTGATTTGTTTTTGTGACTAAAAACATTGTTGCAACAAATTCCCTCATGCATATTTCCCTAACTCTCCTCTATTACTAGAACAAACAAACGAAGATAACAAATAGTGAAACATATGGGATAAGGAATTAATTAATTTTAATTGCCTTTTTTCTGATTAGTCTATTGAGAGGTAAAATGCATATTCTCTTTCCCCAACAATGGATATGAAAACTTTTATATTCACTAGCACTGCTGTGAGAACAATCGTAAAATGAGTGGTTTATTTATTCATTTACTTTTTGACTCTCTGTGACTTTGAATCCCATGTTAGATGCATACTTGTCCCTGGGAAATTTCCCTTTTGTGAACTGTCTGTTAACATCTGGCCACTATTCCGAATTTTTTCTATATTAAATTGTGCAAGTTCAGTGCTTATTAATAGTTTTTAATATTCATCAGCTATTCTGTAATCATCCAGCTTCCAATGAGGCTTTTGTTTGTTGTTCCTTTGCATGTAAAAGTTGCTTGCCTTTTACATCTTTATTTTCATGTAACAAAATGTATCTATATTTTCATTTTGATTCTTGGGATTCATGTCTTTCTTTAGAAAAGATTTCTCACCCTAAATTTATAAAAATACACAAATTTAATTTTACATTTTTATTTAATTATTTGATTTTGATTCATCCTTTCTCAAATTAGTATTAAAATTAGATCAACGTGGAAAACAGCTATTTTTTCCCCAGACCAATTTAAAATATATCAAAATATCATTTTTTTCATACATGTGTTTTTCATACACATCTGTTCCTCCTGATAAATATTATATCATTGTAACTAGAGCAACTTCATGGAAGAGAGATCCTCTGGTAGCTATGTCCTTTTATTGTTGGCCTTATTTTAAACTTTTTTTTTANATCCTTTCTCAAATTAGTATTAAAATTAGATCAATGTGGAAAACAGCTATTTTTTTTCCCCAGACCAATTTAAAATATATCAAAATATCATTTTTTTCATACATGTGTTTTTCATACACGTCTGTTCCTCCTGATAAATATTATATCATTGTAACTAGAGCAACTTCATGGAAGAGATATCCTCTGGTAGCTATGTCCTTTTATTGTTGGCCTTATTTTAAACTTTTTTTTAAAGCATTTTTGCTCTACTTTCCATTAGGTAAAAAGTTGAGGACTGAGAAATAGTCACTGAATCCTTATTGTATGCCAGGTGCTTTTCTGCCAATAATTATGCCGAAAACGGTAGAGAAAAAGAAGCTGAAGAATAAATACAAATAGTGTCAGCTGCATCACATAGATGCTGACAGGCTTCATCTTTAACATGGTCTTGAAGGAGGAAACAGACAGAATTGGCTTCATCTTGAAAACAGGACTCCATCTTGGGCCGGACTGTGGACTTTGAGCTATTTGCCCAGTATCTATGGAAATGACATATCAACTGGAAAACCAGAATCGCCCCTGACCCGGATGGAGGAGCCCTAGGGCTCGTACCTAGACTCTCCATCACCTAAAAGAATACCCTAATTATCCATGTAACTGAACAGAATCATAAATTCTATTATGCTTATTGGGGTGTGACCACAGGCCTATTGATAATTGTCCACTGTTAACTACTTAGGCTTAAGACATACAAATCATGGGTTTAAGGCATATGAATCACAGGTTAACTTTGTATCTTTCTTTTCCTTTGTTCAGACTAGTTTCAGGGAATCTGAGGAGGTAGGTTTGGGCCTGTACACTTAGGGTATATAAGGTTTCACAAAAACTGGTCAGGGTCTTTGACTAAGAGGAGACTCTGCCTTGGTCCTGCCAGTGTAATAAACTGAACTCCACTATCTGCACTGTCTTTCTGAGTGAGTTTGTTTCATGGGACGCATGGCTACAACAGTCTTACAGAAATTATGCAGTTTTATTTTGTATTTTCATGTTGACCAAGAGATCTTTAACAGTAATTTTCTTTAATATATATTTTTATTCTATTGTATTCAGAAAAGACATTTTGGTTTTAACATATTAAAGCTTTACTTGTGACAACACATGATTAAATTTGATAAATGTCCCCTTCCTAGAATCTCATAGTGTATTGTCATTATCAAAGTCTTAGGATATCACATATATTTAATAATTAATTTTTTCAGGTCTTCTGTAATCTTACTAAATTTTGTCCACTTGATCACTTGAATCACTTGATACAGCAGGTGTATGAATCCTGGCTACCTATACAACTGGTATTATTTTCTACTTGTTGCAGTGAGAAGCAAAAAAAGAGAAACAAATTTTTCTTTCAGAAATGAGTTTTTCTTCTCTTTCCCTTTTCTGAGAGCAAAGATAAAACAGTGACAAGGTCAGATCACTCCTAGCTTTTACTTTAAATATTCCTAATCTGTAGTCTAACTAAATATAANCTATACAACTGGTATTATTTTCTACTTGTTGCAGTGAGAAGCAAAAAAAGAGAAACAAATTTTTCTTTCAGAAATGAGTTTTTCTTCTCTTTCCCTTTTCTGAGAGCAAAGATAAAACAGTGACAAGGTCAGATCACTCCTAGTTTTTACTTTAAATATTCCTAATCTGTAGTCTAACTAAATATAATTTCTTCAAAACTAACCTAAAACTATGTAAATTACATCCTGCACCTATTGCCTCCCCCTACCCTAGCTCTGCATGACTTACATCTTGCATCTATTATCCTTTAACTCTATGCTAATTACACCCTGGACCTTCACTGTGCTCTCTTCATAGTTTTTTTTGTTTTGTTTTGTTTTTTTGCATTTCAGAAAGACCACAGTACAAAAACCCAGAGACAAAGGGTCCCAATTACCAGGGTACCTGACTTCAGCTATGACTTTTAAAACAAAACAAGAAGAATGCAAGACTGTCATTACTTTAAGCCTTATCATTTACCGTAAAGTCATGAGACCCAGGCTATATAAAGTCTCTTGTGTTCCTCCAGAGTGAGAGGGGAATGGTTCCTGAGACACTAGCCTGCTGTTCTTCCCTCCACTGGCTGAGGATGAAACCATCTTTGGCAGTAACATACTCATATTTAGTGCTTTCTCCTGGGATTATTTTGAAATATTAAGTTATTGTTTTCATGTTTCACATGTTCATTTTCTGGTATATTCTCATTTTCTGTCAAAATGTTATGTAGTTTACTTTTATATTCTTAAAATATCAGTTTGAAGGGGTTTTAGCGCATTTTCTCCTTCTCATAGATAAATGTGTAGGATTCTTTCAGATTCATTAATGAATGCTCTTATACTGGAATTTGTGCTATCTCTGATTCTGGCTTCATAGCTTTGAAGATGCTCTTCAATTTAGCTACCTGAAAAGACTTAAAATACGTCCTAAGTTTAGAACCACCGTTCCTCAAAGTCGTCTGGTCAAGAACATCTGATAGTTTCAGGATGGAATCTAAGTCTTTTGAGCCATTTTGTGTTAGATATCTGAAACTTTTATTAATCTGAGTGCTCCTGGGTAGCATAATTTAATTTCTATAACTGTATATTCCCATGAAAGTGAAACTCTTGGGGGGAAAAAAAGCATTTTGTAGCTATTTCTGAGATTTATTAAGCCTCATAGCCACATTCTTTCTGAAATCTTATACTCACACAGTTTTCCTCACTAACCTATAAATCAGGGCCACTAAGACATTGCCCCAATTTGTCTATTCTCAGATTTCTTTACATTTCCTAAATAACCATAGAGGTGTGTAGTTGGTAGTGTTATGTAGTTAGAATAGGAAAAAGGAGTCCGGAATGGCCGTGGCTAAAAGACAAGGAAGGGAAAAGCCCACAAATAGATCAAAAGAAGGTCTGAGGACTGGAGTAAGGACCTCAGGTAGAACAAACAGCACTCCTGGCTGGCCCAGTTTACACAGGGCAGTTTCGGGGGAGGAAAAAATATAACAAAGAGGAGCCAAAGGGTCGGAGCTTCCTCTCTCTCTCCCTTGCTCTCTCTTTTCTTCACATCCTTTGGGTAGGCATGCCTTCATGCCTCGAGGATGTATTTTCCTTTATTTTCTAAATAAAACTGAGGTGTCACATGAAGCTGTAACACTGGTCTGTCTAAGAGCTGTAACACTGGCCCATTGGAGAGCTATAACACTGATCTGTCACTTCAAATTTTTGTTGTGATGAGACAGAACCAAGGAATTACACACTCCCCCGACAGTAGCAATGTTGGATTGCTGTAGAGTCAATTGACATGCCTTCATAAATTTATTTAACTCACATTTATTTAGATTCTTTTTTTTTTTTTTTTGGCCTCTTTAGTTTCAATAGAGAGAAAAATCTCCAAGGTAGAAAGCCAGCATAAGTGCCCTGCATTAGATTTACGAGTACCCTACTGTACTATTTCCTTAGTGTCGGTTCCAAAGTAACTAATCCAAAATAGAATAAAAACACTACAACGGCTTTGACTCAGTGAGCTCAAGTTTTCTACACTTTAAAAAGTGTATAAATCTATATCTATGTAGTTGTATGTGGTAAAGATGTGGAAGGCTGGATTATAGTGGATGATTTACTTTTGCTACAACATCTTGATGCATGCAAACACACGCAACTATCATTCTTGAAAATAAGGAGATATATTTAATGTGCAATAACTGACTGCATCCATAAATACCATTTGTCTATTACTGAATCATCTAATGCCACTTAGAAGTCAAAGAGTGACAAAAATTAATATCATCCCAAGTTGGGGAAATGAGAGAAGGATGATACATAAAGGTTCCAAAATTAATCATTATGAAAGTTATTAAGATCAAAATCATTTTAGATTATGCTGAATGAGAGTAAAGGAAAGTGCTATGCTACAATTATGAGAAAAAGAAAAAAAATTGTCAAAATTTGTAATTAAACCAAAAATAGTGTTGGTCATTTTATGAGTAGCTGTATAATACATTAGAATAGTTCATAATCATTTGTTCTTCTCTGAATCAGACAAGCTATCAATAGTTTTATTTGGGTAGATGATTATAATCATGGCAAAACACGTTAATTCTGTTTCTAATGATACAATTTTTGATTTAAAATCAATAAACACATATGACTCTTCTTCACACTAAACCTATGAACATACAAGTATAATTTGAGAAACTCATAGTGTTGTTTGATTTTATTCAATTTAATCACTCAGTGAGTCTCTCTAGAGGATAGAAGCCTGTGTATAATCTCATGAAGACACAAACATTAGTAATTGGCCACCCAGTTTTTCAATGCAAGGATAATCAAAGAATAATGTAAACAACTGCAATATAATTAGAATACAAGACAGGCTTCAAAATGAAAAAACAAATAAGAAAGCAATAGAAACTCATGAAATCAAAAGAGCACAAAAACCACACAAATACTCCTGCTTTTGTGAACTTATATTTTAACAACAAATCTAAAAACAAGTAAACATCTCAAAAGACTTCAAAAGAGCTTATAGCTATTATAATTTTAGAATCTTACTGTTTTGAAGCGTAGGGCTAGAATTCTAAAGCCAATATTTTCTGAATAGTGAGAAAACCAAGCAGGACCCTATTGCATCTTCCAAGGACAGAACCCTATTCCACGTCATCCACCTGCCTCTCATCTGTTTAAAAAAATAAAAATTAGCCAAAGAATAAATTTAATTGGAGAAGTCACAAAATGCAAACACAAATGAAAGCAGTCAAACAAGATCAAATAAGAGTTTAGTTATTACCTTTAGTTCCTCATCAAGGGCTACAGACAACATTCTGAGCCATGTCTTTTGAGCTGCTTTGCAGATACTGAAATCCCTACCAAGTAGACAAAGTTAACTCAATGATGACCAGACTGTAGCCATGACATGTTATTCCACCTTATACAATTCTAAGAAAATTAAAACAAACCGACTCTGGAGCTGAAGATTAAATGTACATAAAACAATCAAGATGACAATAATCAGACCACCTCATGACCAGTATCAAGATGACAGAGCTGACTGTGCTATTCTCCATGGAGCCACCACTCTCTGTCCATACATCCCTGAATTTCCCCTTTAAAAGCTCTTGCCCCCTGATCAGCAATGGAGAGCTGTCTTTTGGACATGAGTCCACCTTTTCCCCAGGTTACTAGCCTCCTGAGTAAATAAACCTTTCCTTTCCAATCAACACTCATGTTGACCTTTGAGGAGCAAACAGCTGGGTTTGAGTTCAGTAATAGTGAGACATATACATTTCTGCAAAATTATCAAGAATTTGAATCAAATTTTTGGTATATTATTAATGCTATAACCTGACTAATGTAACCTGATTTAGATATAAATACCATCTATTAAAAAAAAAATCCCTGTCCACTTATTGTGAACCAATACCACTCAATTGGAAAAGATGTCATCAGCGGAGAGGAAAAGACAGCCAAAGAGATTATGGCAATAGGTAATTGTCTTAGTTAGCCTGGACCACAATAACCAAATTTCATAAAAATTATAGAAATGATTAAAAAAATTATTTCTCACAGTTCTGGAGACTGAGAAGTCCAAAATCAAGGAGCCAGTGAAACAGGCTTCATTCTTGCCTTCTCGGGTGGCCACCAGCACAGTGTGTGCTCACATGAGCTCTTCTTTCTGCCTTGAGAGAGAGAGAGATCTCATTCTTATCTCTCTTCCTGTTCTTATAAAGTCATTAATCCCACCATGCTCTCATCTAAACCTAATAATCTCCCCAAAGATTGACCCCAAAGCCAGCCTTGTCACCAAATACTATCATGTAGTGGGCAGAGCTTGTACACAAAAGAATAACACTTAACATCCATTTATACAAGGATTAAGTAGCAACATACTGCAAGTCACCCATGGACAGTGCACCCTGAGGGGAATTCAAGAGGTAGAAAAATCTAATGAAATGTTCTGTATTTCGGGTATATGGCCCCTGAACAGTTAAGAGGCATATCTAAGGAGAATTTCATGGACCTTAGATGCTGTAAATCTTTGAATAAAACTGAAACTCACTGCTCTTATATTATGCATTTTTTCCAGCCTACAGGTTTTAACATATGAATAGGGGATGCACAAAGATTCAAGCCATAACAATGGTGAGTAAAAAAATGGCATGTCAATTGCATATTGATGTAGACAGCTTGCTACATAAGAGAAAATAAAAAGGGGGAAGAAGAAAAGGAATTATCTTTTATATAAATGTTTAGTTTCAGTATGTTTGATCAACACTACTAATGCAAAATAGCTCTTTCTGGTGATAAATTTAAATAGGATAAGATAGCTCTCAAGGGATTCTGTTATTTATTCATCATCTAACAAGATGTTAGATGGACTTATTTGACGTGGTCTGTTCCCCTTAATTTTGAGTCTAAGAATTTAGTATATATACCAGAAGATATCAGGGGCTTATTACATGTGATATGTGCAATACGGCTTCCCCACCCTAGAGATTATTTAAAAAGCAGAGATATCCTTTTGCTGACAAAGGTCTGTATATTTAAAGCTATGGTTTTTCCAGTGGTCATGTATGGATGTGAGAGCTGGACTGTGAAGAAGGTTGAGCGCCAAAGAATTGATGCTTTTGAACTGTGGTGTTGGAGAAGACTCTTGAGAGTCCCTTGGACTGCCGGGAGATTCAACCAGTCCATTCTGAAGGAGATCAACCCTGGGATTTCTTTAGAAGGAATGATGTTAAAGCTGAAACTCTAGGACTTTGGCCACCTCATGCGAAGAGTTGACTCACTGGAAAAGACTCTGATGCTGGAAGGGATTGGAGGCAGGAGAAGGGGATGACAGAGGATGAGATGGATGAATGGCATCACTGACTTGATGGATGTGAGTCTGAGTGAATTCTGGGAGTTGGTGATGGACAGGGAGGCCTGGAGTGCTGCAATTCATGGGGTCGCAAAGAGTCAGACACGCCNGGATGACAGAGGATGAGATGGATGAATGGCATCACTGACTTGATGGATGTGAGTCTGAGTGAACTCTGGGAGTTGGTGATGGACAGGGAGGCCTGGTGTGCTGCAATTCATGAGGTCGCAAAGAGTCAGACACGACTGAGCGAATGAACTGAACTGAAGACATGTTATTGTCAGTATGATGGCTTTCACTCATCTTCATTTATACCACTTTAATTTGTACTCAAAAATCGTAATGTCATTTCATTGTTAATCAGCAAGTTGTATTATAATTTTCTATTATATATAAAGTTCATAATAAAAATCATTTTCGTTTCCTAATTGACATTTTCGTAGTAAGAAGTAGGATACACTAAGATCTAAATTAGAGGTGAAGGCATGTTTTTCCTTCTTCTGGCATTAAGATGGTGTGACTATCACTATATATAAAACAGTTCTCAACCATATACTAATTCAATGGCAAGTTTAGCTGCAAATTTTCAAAGTCTAACAATATTCTTGTTCTCTATCCATTCAGACAGAAATAATTAATTCTTTTTTGTTTGGAATTAAGATTAATCACTTCTATCAAGAGTCTGCTATTTGTAAGTTCAGTAGTCATAGACTCTAAACATTGTTAAGTACCAATTTCAACATAAAAGGTGGTTTTCTTATAATATATTGCATAGGTAGGCTGTTACAAAGATTTGACAAAAATAAATGACCCCAATGTCACCTCTATTTTGTTATTCTTGATAATTTGTTTCTGTACCTTATCTGCCAGCCATAGCTTTATGCCATTTTAGTCTTCCAGTCCTATATGATCTGTCTCTTTCCTTGTATTTGGAAAACTGAAGATGTGGCAAACTTTGTGCATTCTAATGGTAATCATCACTTGTCCTTAAACGTAAAATCAAAATCTAAAAAGAACAATGCAAATGTCAATATACTGATAGAAAAGTACATCAGTGGTTTGATAGCCACTGAGTACATTTTGAACTTCAGAAGAACAGTATAAACTTAAATGTTTCTTAAAAGCACTATGAACCCTGACAAAAGACACTCAGAATTCAAAGAAGGGAATTCTCTGAAATGCAGATTTTCATTGGCTAGGCGGGTTATTTCATCTGTCTCTTCAATAGACTTGGTCATTAAGTATTGTCCACAGTGAATAAAACTCAAAAAGGAGTGACATAATGGCTTCCAAGAGCTACTCAAAAGGAATAAAAATGGAAGAAACACTGCTAAGTAAAATTCTGGTAGGAAATAGCATTGTAAGTCCTAAAAGTACCCCCTAAATTATTTTTATAGCAACATATATGGATATGTTGGATAGTCTAACATCTATACAAAGATGGTAATTATATCTGAAAAGAAAGTTTATTTGAAATACTCACAAAAGCAATAATTATTGAATTTTATTACATTACNTGGCTTCCAAGAGCTACTCAAAAGGAATAAAAATGGAAGAAACATTGCTAAGTAAAATTCTGGTAGGAAATAGCATTGTAAGTCCTAAAAGTACCCCCTAAATAATTTTTATAGCAACATATATGGATATGTTGGATAGTCTAACATCTATACTTTACAAAGATGGTAATTATATCTGAAAAGAAAGTTTATTTGAAATACTCACAAAAGCAATAATTATTGTATTTTATTACATTACTAATTATAATAAATCCACACTTGAAATTTTATATTTCAGTCAGTTATCTTGACTCACTGATGTTTCAATGTACCATAAATCTTAATATGAGGTATAAGCAAATCTTCAGAGCAGCAGATTCTTAATGAAATTATATAAGGCAACTAAAAATTTTTTCTTTAGAATTTACTCAAAATCTTCGGAGTATTCATATGGACTGAATTCTGATCTTCCCTATCCCAATTTGTATGTTGAAGTCATAATTCCCAATGGGACTGCATTTAGATATTTGATCTTTAGGGAGATAATGAAAGTTTAAAAAAAGGTCATAGCATGGGGTTCAAATACAACATAACTGTTGTCTTTATAAGTAGATGAAAAGATATCAAAGATCTCTTTATGCATGCACAGAGAAAAGGATATATAAGGACACAAAGAGGAACTGGCCATTTACAAGCCTGGCTAACAGCACGCTGATCTTGAACTTCTAGTCTCCAAAACTGTGAGAAAATAATTTTATGTAGTTTAATTCACCCAAACTGTGGCATTTTGTAAGAACAGCTGAAGCAGACTAATATAGAATATGCACTATTAAAGATATTAATTTGAAAGTTAACTGTAAGATCTAGTAGGCAAAACTCTTACAGTTATATGAACTCAGGTGTAAATAACTTTAATAATCTCTATTGACTCAGAGGTTAAAGTGTCTGCCTCCTATGCAGGAGACCTGGGTTCGATCCCTGGGTCGGGAAGATCCCCTGGAGNTTGCAAGATGTGTATAAGAGACAGCTCTTATAGTTATATGAACTCAGGTGTAAATAACTTTAATAATCTCTATTGACTCAGAGGTTAAAGTGTCTGCCTCCTATGCAGGAGACCTGGGTTCGATCCCTGGGTCGGGAAGATCCCCTGGAGAAGGAAACAGCAACCCACTCCAGTATTCTTGCCTGGAGAATCCTATGATCTGAGGAGCTTGGTGGGCTGCAGACCATGGGGTCTCAAAGAGTCAGATATAACTGAGCAACTTCACACACACATTTCTCTGAAATTTTCTCACTGTAACAAAAAAACTCCCATTTTTGTATCTTAAATTGTAAGTTAGCCATTGTAAGGTAAATTCTGTTTTCCCCAATTCTTAAGGTGTTCAGTTAACTTGTCCTAATTCTCTCTTAGTTGACACAGAATTTTTGGAGGGAGAGCTGTCTATTATGTAACATTAAGTCATAGAGTCCCTTGGTATAAAGACATTCTCTCTCTCTCCCACAATGGAAACAAATTCATCCTATCTTTTCATTTATGTCTTTTTTATATTTTCACTACTTTTCTGACATATCCAATGACTCTAAACTGTGATATGCTATGGGAAATTCAGATACTCCATTTGGAGTAGGGAAAACACAAAGCATTAGAGGTAAAGGTTTTGAAAGGAGTCTCAAAACTCTTTAGTTAGACCCCCTTTGCCACTGTTTCAGTGCAATGTTGGCATGGAAAATTCCTCCCAAAATTCAACATATCCACGGCCCTCATACAGATATTGAGGAAAGGTCTTTATCTTCAGTTCCTCCAAACCTATCTAAGGGTTTTTATCTTCCACCCTCTCCTCTGAGGAATCAGCTTGTGGCAGAGGAAACTAGAGCACTTATGTTCTCACCAAACAACTAAGCATATCTATATTTTTTCTAATAATTTTAGTCACTCCTCCAAAACAAGTTATTATAAGTTGAACGGGTTATCTGTTTCTTTACATATTGTATTCCTTATTTGTAAGGATAATATGTTTTTTGAAACTAAACAGCTCAAGTTCTTACATTTAATACAAAATTTATTCTATCAAGTTAGCCACCTCAACCCAATTTTTATCTCATTTTGAAATTCAGTTAATTTAGTTTGGGGATCACAGTAAATTGTGGAAAATTCTGACAGAGATGGGGATACCAGACCACCTGACCTGCCTTTGAGAAACCTATATGCAGGTCAGGAAGCAACAGTTAGAACTGGACATGGAACAACAGACTGGTTGCAAATGGGAAAAGGAATACGGCAAGGCTATATATTGTCACCCTGCTTATTTAACTTATATGCAGAGTACATCATGAGAAATGCTGGACTGGAAGAAACACAAGCTGGAATTAAGATTGCTGGGAGAAATATCAATAACCTCAGATATGCAGATGCCACCACCCTTATGACAGAAAGTAAAGAGAAACTAAAAAGCCTCTTGATGAAAGTGAAAGTGGAGAGTGAAGAAGTTGGCTTAAAGCTCAACATTCAGAAAACTAAGGTCATGGCATCTGGTCCCATCGCTTCATGGAAAATAGATGGGGAAACAGTGGAAACAGTGTCAGACTTTATTTTGGGGGGCTCCAAAATCACTGCAGATGGTGACAGCAGCCATGAAATTAAAAGACGCTTACTCCTTGGAAGAAAAGTTATGACCAACCTAGATAGCATACTCAAAAGCAGAGACATTACTTTGCCGACGAAGGTCCGTCTAGTCAAGGCTATGGTTTTTCCAGTGGTCATGTATGGATGTGAGATTTGGACTATGAAGAAAGGTGAGGGCCAAAGAATTGATGCTTTTGAACTGTGGTGTTGGAGAAGACTCTTGAGAGTGCCTTGGGCTGCAAGGAGATTCAACCAGTCCATTCTGAAGGCGATCAACCCTGGGATTTCTTTGGAAGAAATGGTGCTAAAGCTGAAACTCCAGTACTTTGGCCACCTCATGCGAAGAGTTGACTCATTGGAAAAGTCTCTGATGCTGGGAGGGATTGGGGGCAGGAAGAGAAAGGGACAACAGAGGACGAGATGGCTGGATGGCATCACTGAGTCAATGGACGTGAGTCTGAGTGAACTCTGGGAGTTGGTGATGAACAGGGAGGCCTGGAGTGCTGCAATTCATGGGGTCACAAAGAGTCGGCATGACTGAGCTACTGAACTGAATTGAACTTATTAACTTAAAAAAAAAATCTTTCCACTTTGATTTCTGCTACACCCACTTGCCCAAGTCAATAGAAAATAGAAAATGTCCCTGATAATGATTGAACTGAAAAGGACTTTAGGTAATCTTTGTAAAGTTTTATATGTTGCAGAGGTTTGGAATTGCATTAATATCTCAGAATTTTATTATGTTTATTTAGTATATATTTATCTTGATTTTCATATTTTTGCTTTTGCACATTCAGCATACACACACATATAATACAATTGGAAGAGTTTCTAAAATATTCTAATGGAAGATCTAACATGTTTCTCAAGAAAAGCTATGATTTGATATTAAAAGTAAAATTTATTGACAATCTATTATGATTGAAGCCATAAAATTAAAAGACGCTTACTCTTTGGAAGGAAAGTTATGACCAACCTAGACAGCATATTAGAAAGCAGAGACCTTACTTTGTCAACAAAGGTCCGTCTAGTCAAGGCTATGGTTTTTCCAGTGGTTATGTATGGATGTGAGAGTTGGACTATAAAGAAAGCTGAGCAATGAAGAATTGATGCTTTTGAACTGTGGTGTTGAAGACTCTTGAGAGTCTCTTGGACTGCAAGGAGATCCAGCCAGTCCATCCTGAAGGAGATCAGTCCTGGATGTTCATCGGTAGGACTGATGTTGAAGCTGAAACTCCAATATTGTGGCCACCTGATGCAAAGAGCTGACTCATTTGAAAAGACCCTGATGTTGGGAAAGATTGAGGGCAGGAAGAGAAGGGGAAAACAGAGGATAAGATGGTTGGATGGCATCACCGACCAATGGACATGAGTTTGGGTGGACTCTGAGAGTTGGTGATGAACAGAGAGGTCTGGCGTGCTGTGATTCATGGGGTCACAGAGTTGGACATGACTGAGCGACTTAACTGAATGAATTATGTATAAGGACAATTACATAAACTTAAAAAATCTTTGTTGCAGGGTAAGCACTATATCTTCACTTTATAGAAAGTGTAGCAGTAGCTTAGAGGAGTAAAATGACTTAACCACATTCAGACAGAAGTGCTTTAAGGAAAAAACCATTCCCTTTTCATTGTATAATATTTCTTTCAACATTTACTCAAATCTGAAAATATAACTATTTTATTATCATGTGTATGCTCTCTTTGTAACTCCTTTGTATGCTGTGAGGTAGATACTACTTCAAATTTGTAAGTGCACATCATGAAGTTTAGTAAGTTGAAGTTACATGCCTACCATGGGCTATTTTTTCAACAGCAATATTATCTTGACAGCAAATCTGACTCTTTCTACTTCACAGTGGGAGCTTTGTCAATCTCATATGGATTTAAGCTCAAGAGTAAATAAGAATTTAAAAATTCAAACAAATAATATTGACAAATTCATTTAACAATTAAAATAGTCAAAACCTAAAATATGCATTTTATAAGGCAATTATAAAAGAATAATACTTAATTTGAAAATAATATATAATTTTTATTACTTCCCTGGTGGTGCTAGTGGTAGAGAATCTACCTGTCACTTCAAGAAATGTTAAGAGGTATAGGTTGGATCCCTGTGTTGGAAAGATCCCCTGGAAGAGGGCATGGCAACCCACTCTGGAAAATTCCATGGACAAAGGAGCCTGGCAGGCTACAGTCCATAGGGTTTCAGAGAGTCAGACATAATTGAAGTGACTCAGCACACCTGCATGCATATGGTTTTTATATTTATGGAAAGATTACTCAAAAGGAAAAACTATGTTTGATTTTGTCTGTTCAGTAATGTTGAATAATACTGCTGAAATGGGATGAATGTGTACCCCTACATTTATAAGGTAACCTCCAGTAACTCAGAATATGACTTATTTGTAGGAGTAATTAAATTAAAATGAGATTATTAGTGTGAGCCATAATCCAATATGGCCAATGTCCTTATGAGGAGATGAGGGCACAGAAATACAGAGGTTAAGACCTTGTGAAAATACAGGGGAACGATGGCCATGAGCAATCAAAGAGAGAAACCTCAGATGAAACCAACACTTCCAACACTTTGGTCTCAGACTTCTGACCTACAGAATTGTGAGAAAACACATTTTTGTTGTTTTACCATCCAGTGTCTCTCTTTTGGTATCCCTAGCAAATCAACACAACTAGTTTTAATAAAACATCTGAATTTTTAAAAATTAAAAAAAAAACAACTTTTATTTATCTCTTAATAAATGGGACCAAATACATTTTCCAAGACCAAATTAAGTATCTTTAATTAGACCAGGCCAATGGATGCTCTGTTCATCAGCTCACCTATGTCAACTGGGTACCTATGAGAAAGAGAGAATTTCATCTCCTAACCCAAGACATAATGAGTCAGAATCTAGGTTTTTTAAAAAATCTCCAGAGTGGTTGACTTTCACAGTAAAGTCTGAGCAGCCTTGCTTTAGGCTGAGTTAAGATTGATATTCACAGCCATACACCACAATCTAGTTGAGCTGCTACAATTGTGTTTAGTCTCTGTTGTTCAACACCTGAATAGGAGGCTTCAAAAAGGGAAAATTGTAACTATCCAGCATATCAGAGCTTTTAAACACTGTAATGATGGCCATTATGAGAACTGTAGGTTCATCCAGATATGTGTGGCAGAGGACTGTTGTTCAGAAAGGGACTCTAAGAAGTTCAGAGGGACTTACAAAAGTCAAAAGGACAAATTGTTGCCTGGTTTATGTTTCCTTTATAATTTCTATCTTGGCAACAAGTGTCTTTGACTTTTGCCAGCTATTTCTGCTATGCCATTGCTACTTTTAATATTTCTACCCTACTCAAATTCATCATGAAGGTGGATGGAGAGTCAAAAGGAGCCAATATATTAGTTTTGTGTAAATCAATATTGAATACTATGATCTTCAAAACAGATTTTCTGGGACATACTACATGTCTTCATTTTCCTACACAAAGATCAATAGTCCTTTTTCTGTCATTATAAGTGGGTAAAAGGTTAAACTATGAATAATTAAACTATACATTAGGAAATTGGAATTGTTGACTGCTCCTGAAATAAAGCAGGCATCACTAGTCTGAGAAACAATAGCATAGTGATGACATCAACAGTAATAGAGAGGAAGGTGCCTAATTTTACAGTGTATGGGTGTCTTGGCAACAACCGGCTCTGTTGATGTGGCTCTGAACATAGATATTTGCTGCCTACTGAACATCTGTTTTCCTCACTTCCTTATTCAAAAGTTCCAGCTTTATTCTGGTTATCACTTTGGCCAGATAAAAACAGAACAAACAAAAATACATTTCTCAGGCTCTCACACACACACACACAGTTGGTCCAAGGAATTTGGTTCAAGAAACACATGGGACAGTTCCTTGAAGCTGTCATAGATTGTATAAAGGGAGTCAGTCAATTAGCTGTCATGAGCCTTTTCTCTTCAACCCACCCTTTCCTTTTGAACTAGAATTCTGGTATAATGTTAACTAAAGGACGGTAGGCAGAAGAGAGGCTCAGAAATTCTGTGTCCAAAGCTGGAGGTGACAGCTCCAGGAGGATAAATGATCCCATGTGTCCAGGTCACCCCTTGAATGAGAACCCTCCAAGAGAATGTATACTGGACATTTAATAAGTAAAACATTTCTTGTACTATGTTTCAGCCATGATGTATTTTTTTTATAGTTCTCTACAGCAGCCACCAAAACTTTAGGAAATGTGGAAAGAATGGGGCAACAGAAAGAGAAGCTCTGATTTCTCATGAATTGTAAAAGCATCAAACCTTCAAGAAAAAAATAAATTAAAAAAAATGGTTCTCCCTATTCAAATAATTTCTTCGACTCTACAGAACTCACAGGCAAATGGAATTTCTATTTTTATAAAGTCTACATACTCATAGCAGGCAAGTAGAAATCAGCCTATAATCATTAGCTTCCTTCTCTATATAATATGATTTTCATTGATAATAGGAAACTTAAGCAACTACATCTCCATATACAAAGTGACCTATCATTGGAAATTCATTAAAAATTCCACTTGTTTGGATATATTTGCCTGAAAAAGGAAAAATTATTGGATATAATTAAGTCAGATTTTTCCCCCATTTTATTTATTTTCATTCTTTGAGGTGTTAAAAACAAGGCAATCCCAATAAAATTAAAATGAGTATTTCCATGTATCTAGAAATATTTATTTTTATATAAATAGATAATCCTAGGTCAAAAGCATTAAAGGAAGTGCCTTTCGACCTGCACGTAGAAGCCATTTCAGTGCACTATGACCTAGCCAACCTTCCCTCTCTACCTCACTTATCCAAAAAACCTGATTTATTTGAACAACCAAGAAGTGCAATGTTTCAGTTCAGTTAAGTCACTTAGTCTTGTCCAGCTCTTTGTGACCCTATGGACTGCAGCACACAAGTCTTCCTTGTCCGTCACCAACTCCCAGAGCTTGCTAAAACTCATGTCCATAGAGTCGGTGATGCTATCCAACCATCTCATCCTCTGTTGTCCCCTTCTCCTCCTGCCTTCAATCTTTCCCAGCTCAGGGTCTTTTCCAGGGAGTCAGTTTTTTGCATCAGGTAGCCCAAGTATTGGAGTTTCAGCTTCAACATCAGTCCTTCCAATGAATATTCAGGACTGATTTCCTTCAGGCTGGACTAGTTTGATCTTGCAGTCCAAATGACTCTCAAGAATCTTCTCCAACACCACAGTTCAAAAGCATCAATTCTTTGGTGCTCAGCTTTCATTATAGTCCAACTCTCACATCCATATATGACTATTGGAAAAACCATAGCCTTGACTAGGCAAACCTTTGTCTGAAAGTAATGTCTCTTTTATAATACACTATGTTGGTCATAGCTTTTCTTCCAAGGAGCAAGCATCTTTTAATTTCATGGCTGCAGATACCATCTGAGTGATTTTAGAGCCCCCCAAGTAAAGTATGTCACTGTTTCCATTGTTTCTATTTGCCATGAAGTGATGGAACCAGATGCCATCATCTTAGCTTTCTGGAAGTTAAGGAGTTTTGTATTTTTCCCCCCAAATGTTTTTTTTTTTTTTTTTAATATTTAATTAATTTGTCTGGTTGGAGCTTAGTTGCAGCACACATGGGCTTCATTGTGGCACTCTGGCTTCTCTCTAGTTGTGGTATACAGGCTCTAGAGCACATGGGCTCAGTAGCTGCAGCTCACAGCCTTAGTTGCCCTGTGATACGTGGATTTTATTTCCCTGACCAGGGATCAAACCTGGATTCACTGCACTGGAAGGCAGATTATTATTATTTTAGTTTTTAAATTATATTCTTATTGAAGAATTACTTTACAGAATTTTGTTGTTTTCTGTCAAACCTCAACATGAATCAGCCATAGGTATACATATATTCCCTCCCTTTTGAATCACCCTCCCATCTCCCTTCCCACCCCACTCCTTTAGGTTGATACAGAGACCCTGTTTGAATTTCCTGAGCCACATGGCAAATTCCAATTGGCTATCTACTTTACATATGGTAATATGAGTTTCCATTTTACTCTTTCCATACAATTCACCCTCTCCTCCCTTTCCCCATGTCCATAAGTCTATGTCTATTTCTCTGTTGCTGCCCTGTAAATAAATTCTTCAGTACCATTTTTCTAGATTCTATATATGTGTGTTCAGTTCACTTACTCAGTCGTGTCCAACTCTTTGCAATGCCATGAATCACAGGACACCAGGCCTACCTGTCCATCACCAACTCCCGGAGTTCACGCAAACTCATGTCCATTGAGATGCTAGTATACAATATTTATCTTTCTCTTTCTGACTCACTTCACTCTGTATAATAGTTTCTAGGTTTATGCACCTCATCAGAACTGACTCAAATGTGTTCCTTTTTATGGCTGAGTAATACTCCACTCTGTATATGTATCACAATTCGTTTATCCATTCAAGTGCTGCAATAAACAATGGGATACATGTGTCTTTTTCAATTTTGGTTTCCTCAGGGTATATGCCTGGAAGAAGGCAATGGCACCCCACTTCAGTATTTTGACTGGAAAATTCTATGGGCAGAGGAGCCTGGTGGCCTGCAGTCCATGGGATCATGAGGAGCCAGACACGACTGACTTCACTTTCATGCAATGCAGAAGGAAATGGCAACCCACTCCAGTGTTCTTGCCTGGAGAATCTCAGGGACAGAGGAGCCTGATGGGCTGCCGTCCATGCGGTCACACAGAGTCAGACATGACTGAAGCACCTTAGCAGCAGCAGCAGGGTATATGCCTAGGAGTGGGATTGCTGGGTCATATGGTGGTTTTATTCCTAGCTTTTTTTTTTTTTTATAAATTTGATACTTTATTCTATTTTACAGTACTGTATTGGTTTTGCCATACATTGCCATGAATCAGCCACAGGTGTACACGATCGATCTCCCAATGCTGAAGCCCCTCCCACTTCCCTCCCTGGATCATCTCCCTGGATCATCCCGTATACCAGCCCCAAGCATCCTGTATCCTATATTGAACCTAGACTAGGGTACATATACACAATGGAGTATTACTCAGCCCTTAAAAAAAAAGTTTGACTCAGTTCTAATGAGATAGATGAAACTGGAGCCGATTATACAGAGTGAAGTAAGCCAGAAAGAAAAACACCAATACAGTATACTGACACACATATTCCTAGCTTTTTAAGGAGTCTCCAAACAATCTTCCATAGTGGCTGTACGAATTACATTCCCACTAACTGTGCAAGAGCATTCCCTTTTCTACACACCCTCTCCAGCATTTATTGTTTGTAGACCTTTTTATGATGGCCATTCTGACAGGTGTGAGGTGAGATCTCATTGTGGTTTTGATTTCCTTTTCTCTAATAATGAGCAATGTTGAGCATCTTTTCATGTGTTGTTAGCCATCTCTATGTCTTCTTTGGAGAAATGTTTGTTTAGATCTTTTTCCTACTTTTTGATTGTGTTATTTGTTTTGCTGGCATTGAGTTGTATGAGCTGCTTGTATATTTTGGAAATTAATCTATTGTAACTTGTTTCATTTGTTATTTTTTTCTCCCATTCTGAGGGTTGTCTTTCACCTTGCTTATGGATTCCTTTGCTGTGAAAAAATGTTTAATTAGGTCCCACTTATTTACTTTTGCTTTTATTTCCATTACTCTAGGAGATGTTTCATAGAGGATCTTGCTTTGATTTATGCTATCGAGTGTTCTGCCTATGTTTTCCTCTAAGAGTTTTATAGTTTCTGGTCTTACATTCAGGTTTTTAATCTATTTTGAGTTTATCTTTGTGTATGGTGTATGGTGTTCTAATTTCACTCTTTTACATGTAGCTGTCCAGTTTTCCCAGCACCACTTATTGAAGAGGCTGTCTTTGACCCATTGTATATTCTTGCATTCTTTGTCAAATATAAGGTTCCCATAGGTGCATGGGTTTATTTCTGGGCTTTATATATTGTTCCATTGGTCTATATTTCTGTTTTTGTGCCAGTACCATACTGTCTTGATAACTGTAGCTTTGTACTATATCTGAAGTAAGGAAAGTTGATTCCTCCAGCTCCATTCTTCTTTCTCAAGACTGCTTTGGTTATTCAGGGTCTTTTGTGCTTCCACATGAACTGTGAAATTTTTTGTTCTAGTTCTGTGAGAAATGTCATTGGTAAGTTGATATGGATTGCTTTGAATTTGTAGATTCATTTGGTAGTATAGTCATTTTCATAATATTGATTCTTCCTACCCAGGAACATGGAATATCTATCTGTTTATGTCATCTTTGATTTCTTTCATTAGTGTCTTATGATTTTATGTGTACAGTTCTTTCGTCTTCTTAGGTAAGTTTATTCTTAGATATTTAATTCTTTTTGTTGCAATGGTGAATGGGATTGAGTCCTTAAATTTATCTTTCTTATTCTTTACTGTTAATATATAGAATCTCAAGTGATTTCTGTGTATTGATTTTGTATTCTGTAACTTTGCTAAATTCACTGGTTAGCTCTGGTAATTTTCTGATACTATCTTTAGGGTTTTCTACGTACAGTATCATGTCATCTGCAAACAGTGAGAGGTTTACTTCTTTTCCAATCTGTAGTCCTTAATATTGAGTTTTAAGCCAGCTTTTCACTCTAAGTTCAATGTTTAGGGAGCAATTTTTTATTCTGCTTTTTAGTCTCGGGGTGATGACTTTGAAATAACCCCAAAATGCAAATATCTCTTAGCTTCCTCTTTATTCATAACCTTTTGTTACATACAGATGTGAGTTATTGGGGTGTTAAAAATGCTGCCGATGGATATCTCAATAAAATTAAAACTAATATAAAAGTGGACCAAGTGCTAAAAGGAATATTGACTTTCTCTTTATTGCACATTTAACAATATGAAAGATAGTAAAATATAATTTTATGTTAGATAATAATAAGAATGTGTTCTACAACACCATATATTTATAGGATGCTTNTTGATAACTGTAGCTTTGTACTATATCTGAATTAAGGAAAGTTGATTCCTCCAGCTCCATTCTTCTTTCTCAAGACTGCTTTGGTTATTCAGGGTCTTTTGTGCTTCCACATGAACTGTGAAATTTTTTGTTCTAGTTCTGTGAGAAATGTCATTGGTAAGTTGATATGGATTGCTTTGAATTTGTAGATTCATTTGGTAGTATAGTCATTTTCATAATATTGATTCTTCCTACCCAGGAACATGGAATATCTATCTGTTTATGTCATCTTTGATTTCTTTCATTAGTGTCTTATGATTTTATGTGTACAGTTCTTTCGTCTTCTTAGGTAAGTTTATTCTTAGATATTTAATTCTTTTTGTTGCAATGGTGAATGGGATTGAGTCCTTAAATTTATCTTTCTTATTCTTTACTGTTAATATATAGAATCTCAAGTGATTTCTGTGTATTGATTTTGTATTCTGTAACTTTGCTAAATTCACTGGTTAGCTCTGGTAATTTTCTGATACTATCTTTAGGGTTTTCTACGTACAGTATCATGTCATCTGCAAACAGTGAGAGGTTTACTTCTTTTCCAATCTGTAGTCCTTAATATTGAGTTTTAAGCCAGCTTTTCACTCTAAGTTCAATGTTTAGGGAGCAATTTTTTATTCTGCTTTTTAGTCTCGGGGTGATGACTTTGAAATAACCCCAAAATGCAAATATCTCTTAGCTTCCTCTTTATTCATAACCTTTTGTTACATACAGATGTGAGTTATTGGGGTGTTAAAAATGCTGCCGATGGATATCTCAATAAAATTAAAACTAATCTAAAAGTGGACCAAGTGCTAAAAGGAATATTGACTTTCTCTTTATTGCACATTTAACAATATGAAAGATAGTAAAATATAATTTTATGTTAGATAATAATAAGAATGTGTTCTACAACACCATATATTTATAGGATGCTTTCCAGTCCTCTGCTTAAAGTGTGCATATGAAAACTAATAATGCATTTTCTTCATTAGGTGTGTATTTCCTAGGTAAAGTGATATTTATTTATCACTGAAGTATTAGCAATTTTCTTTTGCCAAATTATTACTTGTAACAAAGTACAAAAATATACATAATACATTGTGATCATTACATAAGTTACTGAGATGAAGTCAGATTCTAGAAATGTTCACATATGTTGCTAAATGATGTATTTAGGTGTACAGATATAGGATAAGCAGATGAGGTCATTTCCATGTTTAAAGAAGGTAGCAGATGATGATGATTTTATGTAAAACTTTAAAAGACTTAGCTTCTTTTAGATAATTAATTTTATATTTAGCTCTAGATACTACTTCTAGGTATTTTTTTTTACAGCTGAAAGTAAAGAAAATCATAGTTTCCACAATTTCTTAATAATTTCACTTTCTTCTCATTAAACTGCACCATATTCATAGCACATTAGTATTGTGATGAATCCCATCTCATCATTTAATATGGAAAATATTCTTGGTTAAATATCAGTTGTTCTTCCGAGAAATTATTGATCTTTCTTTTAATCTTGCCAAAGCAATTTGGCTTTAGGATGAGGAAACAGGCTTATAAAACAAAGATGTTGATAGCACCATAAAGTCTGTATAGCGCATATTCTCAAATTAGAAGTGTGTTTTAAGAATGATTGCCCTAGGCATGTAATAAATACGATTAGTGATATCAACATAAAGAAAAAACTAATCTCTTTCATTTTATACATGTGCAATTTGGTTCTATTACTCACATTGTTTGCTATACATCTTTTGTGTCATAATCCAAATAGCTTTTGTTTTAAGCAATTGAGAATATTATATTTTATATATTATTTTCCTGTTTGTCAATTTTGTTTTAATAAGGGCTATATTTCTCAGGAGTGAGGATCAGTTTTAAGTTAAATACAGACATAAATATTTGTCTTTCTATAGCTAGCCTAGTGACTTTAACATGAGCCTATGCTTTAGAAATAGCTCATTACTCAGTAACTTTTCAGCAGCCACTAAAATTGCTGTTGAGCAGGTTTAACACTCTGTATCAATGTCTGCAATTTCCAAGAGCAGTGGTTGAGGAAGGCCTGTCATATTATATTTAAACAAGTGGTATCACGTTCCTCTTTGTTAAACAAATTCAGAATCTATTTTCAATAAATAAAATTAATTTGTCTCAAAATGTGATTATTGATTTACACTTGCTTAAAGTGATGAATGAGGTGAAAGATCATTTCATCTAACCCTGATACAAAATATAAAGACTGCATAAATTGAAAGCAGTTTTAGAGTTGCTAACTTGTATTCCTGTAAGAAAAGAAATTTACCAATTATGATATAGTGTATACACATAATATTTTGTCTTTAATATTAAAGTTTCCACAAAAAATAATCTATATATACTGTTGCTAGAGTATTTAAGGTAGTTCTTTTACTCCACCTTTCTAAGATAGCTTGAATTCTGTATTACAACAGAAAGTGAAGAGGAACTAAAGAGCCTCTTGATGAAAATGAAAGAGGAGTATGAAAAAGCTGGCTTAAAACTCAGCATCAAAAAACTAATATCATGGTATCCGGTCTCATCACTTTATGGCACATCGATGGGAAAACAATGGAAACAGTGATATGGCTTTATTTTCTTGGGCTCCAAATCACTGTAAATGGTGACTGTCACCATAAAATGGAAAGATGCTTTCTCCTTGGAAGAAAAGCTATGATCAACCTAGACAGCATAATAAAAAGCCAAGACATCACTTTGCTGACAAAGGTCCATATAATCAAAGCCATGGTTTTTCCAGTAGTCATGTACGGAGGTGACAGTTGGACCATGAAGAAGTTGAGTACCAAAGAATTAATGCCTTTGAACTGTGGTACTAAAGAAGATTCTTGAGAGACTCTTGGACAGCAAGGAGATCATACCAACCAATCCTAAAGGAAATCAACCCTGAATATTCCTTGGAAGGACTGATTATGAAGCTGAAACTCCAATATTTTGGCCATCTGGTGGTAAGAGCTAACTCATTAGAAAAGACCCTGATGATGAGAGAGACTGAGAGTAGGAGGAGAAGGGGGCTAGAGAGGATGAGATGGTTGGATGGTATGACCAACTCAATGGACATGAGTTTGAGCAAACTCTGGAAGACTGCAAAAAATGGGCAACCTGGCATGCTGCAGTCCATGGGATCACAAAGAGTCAAGCATAACTAAGTGACAACAAATTCAAGACCACAAGAGAAGTTGAAAATAAGGACAACTGGAATGACCAGCGAGAAAATTCTTAATCCACACTGCTTATTGATTTGAGATTGAAATAAAGGAAAACCTAATACTGGAAACTCTTAACATATGTTGCTCATGAAAGACATTGTCTGCTATAATAATTTTAGGTATGATGACTTACAATAGTGGAATAATATTTACTTTGAAACTGAATGGGCAAAGCACAACATTATTTCACTATTGTACTAGTATTCTGGATCAGTTTATTTTTCTCCTTTTTTTATTTTGGCATAAAGAAACATGAAATGCTAGACAACTTAAATCAGTTCAGTTCAGTTCAGTCACTCAGTCGTGTCTGACTCTTCACGATCCCGTGAATCGCAGCACGCCAGGCCTCCCTGTTCATCACCATCTCCCGGAGTTCACTCAGACTCACGTTCATCGAGTCCGTGATGCCATCCAGCCATCTCATCCTCTGTCGTCCCCTTTTCCTCCTTCCCCCAATCCTTCCCAACATCAGAGTCTTTTCCAATGAGTCAATTCTTTACATGAGGTGACCAAAGTACTGGAGTTTCAGCTTTAGCTTCATTCCTTCCAAAGAAATTCCAGGGCTGACCTCCTTTAGAATGGACTGGTTGGATCTCCTTGCAGTTCAAGGGACTCTCAAGAGCTTTCTCCAATACCACAGTTAGAAAGCATCAATTCTTCAGCACTCAGCCTTCTTCATAGTCCAACTCTCACATCCATACATGACCACAGGAAAAACCAGCCTTGACTAGATGGACCTTAGTCGGCAAAGTAATGTCTCTGCTTTTGAATATACTATCTAGGTTGGTCATAACTTTTCTTGCAAGGGCAAAGCGTCTTTTAATTTCACGGCTGCAGTCACCATCTGCAGTGATTTTGGAGCCCCCAAAAATAAAGTCTGACACTGCTTCCACTATTAAATAGTACTATATAAAACAATAAATATAGCATTTACTTTATTTCATGTCTAAAAGATACACTAAGGTCATTTTCAGGTTTATATTGGCAAGTGGAGTTTTCTAAGAGAGAAACTGATTTTATTTCAAATGTTCAGACTTACTCACAAGAGAGTAATGGCCTCAATGAAATGCTGACAACACTGAAAATTATTCTTTGTAACTCTGTGCTTAAAATTTAAATAAATTGATGCATCAGACTTACAGAATATCTAAAACAAATTAGATGTCAAATATATACTCATGTATTTGTATATCATTGGACTTTGAAAGAGAGCTTTGGATCTGGTTATTTTTTTTTAATTATATAAATCAACAGTAAGTTCCAACACGATAGTTTTAATCAGTTCAAAATGCCAACTACACAGATTATCTGATTCTATTAGCACTTGTCTCTTTAAATCTGATCTTTGCTAAATATATGACTTCCTCTTCTGCACTTATGCACTGTCTCATCACCTAGGGAAGTTTGTCAGTTTTCAAGATTATATTAGTTTCTCCTGTAACCTTTTATGCAAAGGTGCCATAAAGCTTCCTTTTAGTTTCATATTAATTAGAGCTATTTCCTATATATTTGTATTCATTTCTTCTTATGAGACATAGGCAAATAAATGTATTTTGGATACAACTTGTTAGATACAGTTCAGTTCAGTCGCTCAGTCATGTCCAATTCTTTGTGACCCCATGAATTGCAGCACACAAGGCCTCTCTGTACATCACAAACTCCCCAAAGTTCACTCAAACTTATGTGCATCAAGTCAGTGATGCCATCCAGCCATCTCATCCTCTGTCATCCCCTTCTCCTCCTGCCCCAATCTTTTCCAGAATGAGAGTCTTTTCCAATGAGTGAACTCTTTGCATGAGGTGGCCAAAGTATTGGAGTTTCAGCTTTAGAATCCTTGCTTTCAAAGAATACCCAGGACTGATCTCTTTTAGAATGGACTGGTTGAATCTCCTTGCAGTCCAAGGGACTCTCAAGAGTCTTCTCTAACACAAAAGTTCGAAAGCATCAATTCTTCGGCGCTCAGCTTTCTTTATAGTTCAACTCTCACATACATACGTGACTACTGGAAAAACCATAGCCTTGACTAGATGGACCTTTGTTGGCAAAGTAATGTCTCTGCTTTTTACCTAGGTTGGTCATAACTTTCCTTCCAAGGAGTAAGTGTCTTTTAATTTTATGGCTGCAATCACCATCTGCAGTGATTTTGGAGCCCCAAAATAAAGTCTGACACCGTTTCCAATGTTTCCTCATCTATTTCTCATGAAGTGATAGGACCAGATGCCATGTTTTGTGAATGTTGAGCCTTAAGCCAACTTTTTCACTCTCCTCTTTCACTTTCATCAAGAGGCTTTTTAGTTCCTCTTCACTTTCTGCCATAAGGGTGGTGTCATCTGCATATCTGAGGTTATTGATATTTCTCCCAGCAACCTTGATTCCAGCTTGTGTTTCTTCCAGCCCAGCATTTCTCATGATGAACTCTGCATATAAGTTAAATAAGCAGGCAGGGTGACAATATACAGCCTTGATGTACTCCTTTTCCTATTTGGAACCAGTCTGTTGTTCCATGTCCAGTTCTAACTATTGTTTCCTGACCTGCATACAGATTTCTCAAGAGGCAGGTCAGGTAGTCTGGTATTCCCATCTCTTTCTGAATTTTCCACAGTTTATTGTAATCCACACAGTCAAAGGTTTGCATAGTCAATAAAGCAGAAAGAGATGTTTTTCTGGAACTCTCTTGCTTTTTCCATGATCCAGTGGATGTTGGCAATTTGATCTCTGGTTCCTCTGCCTTTTCTAAAACCAGCTTGAACATTAGAGAGTGCACGGTTCATGTATTGCTGAAGCCTGGCTTGGAGAATTTTGAGCATTACTTTACTAGCATGTGAGATGAGTGCAATTGTGTGGTAGTTTGAGCATTCTTTGGCATTGCCTTTCTTTGGAATTGGAATGAAAACTGACCTTTTCCAGTCCTGTGGCCACTGCTGAGTTTTCCAAATTTGCTGGCATATAGAGTGCAGCACTTTCACAGCATCATCTTTCAGGATTTGAAATAGCTCAACTGGAATTCCATCACCTCCACTAGCTTTGTT
>SJYW01015035.1:256364-275892 GCA_006410735.1 Raphicerus campestris
GATATGTAGAGATAGATATATATCTCTGTCTATATATGCATCTGTTTCTATCTATGTATATCTATATCTGGTTGCTCAGTTGGTAAAGAATCTGCCCACAATGAGGGAGACCTGGGTTCGATCCCTGGGTTGGGAAAATTCCCTGGAGGAGGGCATGGCAACCCACTCTAGTATTCTTGCCTGGAGAATTCCACGGACAGAGGAGCCTGGTGGGCTACAGTGCACGGGGTAGCAAAGAGTTGGAAACAACGGAGCAACTAAGCACATCTATGCAATACACAGTTCCAGCTAAAATAAAGGAGCAACTGGGATCAAACTTGTCTTCCCATCATAAACAACTATAAACTGAATGAAAGGCAGTGGTTTTTACATGTTGACAGCAAGAGCACAGAATTATAATCTCTGAGAAAAGGAATAAAAATTGGAGAACCAGGAGATGCTCTGAGCTTCTGCTTAGAGGTACTTTCTGGATTGAGGTGTACTAATCAGAGCATGAGATTGCTGAGTTAAGGAGAATGAAAATCAAAGAGGAAACAATGGCTAGAATTTATAGGCAGGGCAGCAAAGAAAATGGATTTACACAGAGAAACAGCTGCAGAAATCTGCAAAGGGGGTATTCTTGATATATTTGCTGAATGATGATGTATGCATGCACAGAGTAAAGAATAACAAGAATGTTACAAACTGAAAAATGCACAGAACCCACAGAAAATTGGGCAATAACTTGAGTTCCAGTTGGGCACAGTAACAGTATTCCTCAACTCTACAGACCTGAGTAGATTCACAATTTAGTAGTAGGACTAAAGTGTTCCTGGATTAAAAGCTACTCTAGATCAGTCCTAATAAAGCTTCAAAGCAAGTCTCAAATTGTTAATGTTTCAAAATCCTTTCCAGGAAGACAATATAACTCAATATTCAATAATACTACTAAATATCTTATCAAAATTAAGAACCACCTGCAGCTTCATGTTGAAAAGAGATGAAAAGAACAATATTTGGAATTTAAAAAAAAATCTTCATTGGAATTAACTGACAATTTTCACAGAAGAAAGGATCTTGACAACAAAGCAATAGAAATTATCCAAACTGAAACACAAACACACAGTACCTACTAGGAAAATAACAGAGATTCTGATTCCATGACTAATGGTAAAATAGAGGAGTAGTCTAATTAACAGATATAATTGTGGAGCATGAAGGCAATAAAGAGCTATCGAAGGATAAGAACAAAGATAACATACTAAGAATCATTTAAATCATATTGCTGAAAATCAATAATAAAAAGACAAATCTTAAAGACTGATAAGAGAATATAGACATATATAAACAGAACAAATTATGAAAATAATTACTGAATGTAATTTTTATCAGACATATGCAAGCCATATGGCAATGGAACAGTATCTTTAATGTTCTAATGTTTTTTTTAATAAAATAAAAAATTCCACATCAAAATGTATACTTCAATACTCGTGGAAGCTTTATACATAATTACTCCAAACTAAAAATAACTCAAAATCATATTCACAAGTAAATGGATAAAAAAATTGTGGTATACCCATATTTAGATTATGCATGTGATGTGAAAGTCACTCAGTCATGTCTGACTCTTTGCGACCCCATGGACTACAGAGTCCATGGAATTCTCCAGGCCAGAATGCTTGAGTGCATAGCCTTTCTCTTCTCCAGGGGATCTTCCCAACCCATACTTAGATTACATTCTGTAATAATAATAAATCACTGCTATATGAAAACATACAGATTTATCTAAAAATCAACAAGATTCCCAAAAATATATGGCCACATGAGTGGCCATTTCTATGAAAATCTAAAACAAGAAAAATATTTATTAGTGATAGATATAAATCAGCCACTGCCTTAGTCTGGGGATTGACAGCAAAAGTTGATACTGGTAATATGGGAACTTTCTAGGGTGATAGAAACAGTATTAATGCNAAAAAAAAATCTTCATTGGAATTAACTGACAATTTTCACAGAAGAAAGGATCTTGACAACAAAGCAATAGAAATTATCCAAACTGAAACACAAACACACAGTACCTACTAGGAAAATAACAGAGATTCTGATTCCATGACTAATGGTAAAATAGAGGAGTAGTCTAATTAACAGATATAATTGTGGAGCATGAAGGCAATAAAGAGCTATCGAAGGATAAGAACAAAGATAACATACTAAGAATCATTTAAATCATATTGCTGAAAATCAATAATAAAAAGACAAATCTTAAAGACTGATAAGAGAATATAGACATATATAAACAGAACAAATTATGAAAATAATTACTGAATGTAATTTTTATCAGACATATGCAAGCCATATGGCAATGGAACAGTATCTTTAATGTTCTAATGTTTTTTTTAATAAAATAAAAAATTCCACATCAAAATGTATACTTCAATACTCGTGGAAGCTTTATACATAATTACTCCAAACTAAAAATAACTCAAAATCATATTCACAAGTAAATGGATAAAAAAATTGTGGTATACCCATATTTAGATTATGCATGTGATGTGAAAGTCACTCAGTCATGTCTGACTCTTTGCGACCCCATGGACTACAGAGTCCATGGAATTCTCCAGGCCAGAATGCTTGAGTGCATAGCCTTTCTCTTCTCCAGGGGATCTTCCCAACCCATACTTAGATTACATTCTGTAATAATAATAAATCACTGCTATATGAAAACATACAGATTTATCTAAAAATCAACAAGATTCCCAAAAATATATGGCCACATGAGTGGCCATTTCTATGAAAATCTAAAACAAGAAAAATAGTTATTAGTGATAGATATAAATCAGCCACTGCCTTAGTCTGGGGATTGACAGCAAAAGTTGATACTGGTGATATGGGAACTTTCTAGGGTGATAGAAACAGTATTAATGCTGATTACATGGGAATATCCATTTGCTAAAACTCAACCTCATACATCCCATTACAATAAATACAGGTAAAAATCTATTATCAAAACAATAAACAGAGGGAGCACCTGGGGATCAAGTAATACAATTTAATGTTCCCAGTGTAAGAGCTACTACTACTACTAAGTCACTTCAGTCGTGTCCTACTCTGTGCGACACCAGAAACGGCAGCCCACCAGGCTCCCTCATTCCTGGGATTCTCCAGACAAGAACACTGGAGTGGACTGCCATTTCCTTCTCCAATGCATGAAAGTGACAAGTCAAAGTGAAGTCACTCAGTCGTAAGAGCAGGGTAATGTAATTAGTTAGCTGAATCTGGCATTAGTCATGAGAACTGTTGGTTTACAAAATGTTAATACTACCTTGATACATTTTATTCCCATTTTATAATCCATGCTATGAACTAAGAGTAATGTTCGTTGAATTCGTAAATTCTCATAACTTTACATGAAACTAATTCATAAAATATGCTAATTTGAGTTATTAATGCTGTATCAGTCCTATTGAGTTGCAATAACAAAGTGTCATCAAGTGCATGGGTGGCTTACAATGAATAGAAATTTATTTCTCACAGTTCTGGATGCTGAGAAGTCAAGATCAAGGCCATGGTCAGTTCAGTGCTTGGTGAGAGCCTGTTTCCTGATTCATAGACAACCCTTTTCTTTCTTCATTCTGACATGGCAGAAGGGGAGAGAATACTCTGTTCCATGGCTATGGTTTAATTATCCCAAGGTCCAACCTCCAAATAACATCACTTTGATTGTCTGTTTCAACATATGATTGGGGGTGTAAAAGTGACGTCTATATCAATTATTTAATATTGCCATTATGAATTTGCATACATCCTTTTGTTCTGATTTTTTTGTTGTGTTGAATAGATCAATCCATTTGTTTAATTCTATTTGGTCTGCTCTTCCCGAGCTCTTTCCAAGCAGAAACGTGTGCTAGCATTGCATCAATCTCAATTCATTATAGTCTCTCAGTTAAGAACTGCAGGGAACCTTTGGTGTATACAAATCGTGCAAACTCCTGCACTAAGAGACTTGACCAAACTCTAGCATAACTTCTAACAGCTTAAGACCCTGTCACCAGGAGGAATTCAGCCCCTTTAAAATGCCTGGTTGAGAAAGCACAAGGCTGGCCATTGCCATTTGTTCTGCTCAACATCTTCCTTTCCTAGGGCATATGTTTTAAAAAGAAAAGCTTAAAGTTTTAAAAAATTATATCACTGTTTGAGAGCTCCATGTATGTATTACCGACATAACAGGATTGTCTTTGTCAAGGACCTGAAAGTAATTCCTTTGAAATATCTATTAAGAAAAACCACCACAATATTGTAAAGTAGTTAGTCTCCAATTAAAATTAAAAAAAAAAAAAAAGGAAGGAGGAAGAGGATCAGGTCCTGTCTACCAGGCTCTCTGGCAGGATAAAGTCCTAATAGCAACAGAAACAGCTGGCCTAAGTGCATGTTTATTGACCAACTCTGACTGACCATACTGAGCCTGAACTAGCCCTTCACTCCCTTTTTCTCCTTTAAAACACTGGTTACCTCTGCACAAATTGGAGTGAAGCTCAACTCTTTCCCCTACTGTCATTAGTTGTAGAGTAAAATCTGCTTTCACTGTTCTATCTAATGTCTAGCTTTATTTATTTCTGACCAAAAAGAGTTAAACTGATGATGCCATATAGTAAGTTAAACACACAAATAGTCCTTCAGAATGGACAAATAAGTCAACATTAAGACAGACATAATTTTACAAATTGCTTTCATTTTTAAGGTTAAGTTGTATTTATAAAAGTACTTAAATCAGTGAACAAAATAAAATCAAGGTTTAACTAAAGCTGATAACCTTCAAAATCCACTTTATTGAAAATCTACTTAATAGATATTGAACATTCAAAAACTTTGAGTTAACCTGCATAATACTTTTTTTTTTTTCCTGATTGGAAGCATTTATGAAGCATTATGAACATCTGTTGACTTTATACCATTCCTTATTCCCAATAATCTAGTGAAGGCAAACATAACTTTACTAAATATAGAAGAGGAAAACAATGAGTAAAGCACTTCTAACAATTTTAAAAAGCAATGCATTGTAAAATTACTTAAAAACATATTTATAGAATATTCTTATAAATTGAATCATGTACATGAATTAAAAATAGAAATAAAGGTACTTATCTTACAACTCCTGATGAACAAAACATTCTTTAGGGATTTTTAGATACATTAAAAATTATCCCAAGGCTGCTAACCAGTCAGAGGTAGTTANTTAAGAAAAACCACCACAATATTGTAAAGTAGTTAGTCTCCAATTAAAATTTAAAAAAAAAAAAAAAAAAAAAAGGAAGGAGGAAGAGGATCAGGTCCTGTCTACCAGGCTCTCTGGCAGGATAAAGTCCTAATAGCAACAGAAACAGCTGGCCTAAGTGCATGTTTATTGACCAACTCTGACTGACCATACTGAGCCTGAACTAGCCCTTCACTCCCTTTTTCTCCTTTAAAACACTGGTTACCTCTGCACAAATTGGAGTGAAGCTCAACTCTTTCCCCTACTGTCATTAGTTGTAGAGTAAAATCTGCTTTCACTGTTCTATCTAATGTCTAGCTTTATTTATTTCTGACCAAAAAGAGTTAAACTGACGATGCCATATATATAGTAAGTTAAACACACAAATAGTCCTTCAGAATGGACAAATAAGTCAACATAAAGACAGACATAATTTTACAAATTGCTTTCATTTTTAAGGTTAAGTTGTATTTATAAAAGTACTTAAATTAGTGAACAAAATAAAATCAAGGTTTAATTAAAGCTGATAACCTTCAAAATCCACTTTATTGAAAATCTACTTAATAGATATTGAACATTCAAAAACTTTGAGTTAACCTGCATAATACTTTTTTTTTTTTCCTGATTGGAAGCATTTATGAAGCATTATGAACATCTGTTGACTTTATACCATTCCTTATTCCCAATAATCTAGTGAAGGCAAACATAACTTTACTAAATATAGAAGAGGAAAACAATGAGTAAAGCACTTCTAACAATTTTAAAAAGCAATGCATTGTAAAATTACTTAAAAACATATTTATAGAATATTCTTATAAATTGAATCATGTACATGAATTAAAAATAGAAATAAAGGTACTTATCTTACAACTCCTGATGAACAAAACATTCTTTAGGGATTTTTAGATACATTAAAAATTATCCCAAGGCTGCTAACCAGTCAGAGGTAGTTATCTTGAATCTCCCTTTGTGCTATTTTCACGTTTAATTCTAAATCCTAACCCCATCCTATATTGATTATTTTAAATATGTTTTTTTTTAATTTCTGCATGCATTTCATTTTAAAATGAGTTTAATTAGGTTTATTGTTGTAGAGTAAATAGTATTTGAGATTTATTTTTTACCTCAAATGACAGCAACTTTTGCATTTACGAGTGAAAATATAGGGAGATGGACAGATCAGATAGATAGATATTGTATATTATGGAGAGCATTGATAAGAGAAAAATAACCTGATTGTACTGATTAAAATAAAACATTTCTACAAGATAGAAATTATAATTTCTTTGCTGAACTTAAGCTGCACTTTATACCCTGAATAAATTAGGCCATTATTATTCTATGTTCAAATTCCTAAGGGTACCTTGCCTTTGGTTTGTATCTATTTAATTCAGATCAGTTAGTGATCACCTTTGGTTAATGTCATGATATTTCCATTATGGAATTCAAACTCTGCTGAAAGAAGTGTGTCAAGTTGCTACCCTTTGGTGAAGGTGCATTCCATTAAAGACTCTTTGATTTTGGGGATTCTTTAGAACGTGTTTCAAGAGCAGAAGTTATTAAGAAACCCTGTACAAAGGTACAATTGATTCATAGAATCTCTTTCTTGCTAACATGTGCTATTTCTGTACATTATCTCTTCTAATAAAGTCTTTCATAATTTTTCTTTTTCTTCATTTCGACTGTCCTGTTCCAATCCATTTTTCTGTACTCCCCTATCCAATATATTTACCTGTCACATTTTTATTATTTTCCAATGAGTCCTATGAAGAAGAGCTATTTCAGCTGAGAAGAGCTCACAATATTCATTATAGCCAATCAATTGTGTGAGTAGTGGTAATGAATAATCAGAATATGTGAAAAATTATCAAAATAGCAAAGACTAATAAATATAAATGAGTTAGGATTAATCATTCCCTGAATATTACCAGAATAACATTGCTCTTGATTTCATATGAAATGAAAATTACAAGACATTTATCAATTTGTTCTATCCTGAATACAAATATCAGATTATATAGGTTGGTCTTGTGGATACAGAAAATAGAAAATACAAGATAAAGATGGTGTATATAAAGTTTATGTCATAATTTAAAGTGTTTGCAGTCATTAGGATTTTTGGTCTCAAACATTTCAGAAATCACACTTAGAAGGTTGCAAACACTTGATGAGCTAGAGAGTTTATTCTTTCTTAGTTTAACTAAACTCATGGACAGAAATCCCACTGAGAACAAGAGTTGTTATTATTCATTAGTTCACTTTGTTGACCTTGAGATGTCAGCACCATGTCAGCACGATAAAAAAAGAAGACAGAGGAAGTACGTAAAATGCATAAATAGGAAGAAATATTAAGAAAAAGGTTGTTTTCTCTAGGCTTGAGGTAAAAGATTATAGTTTGCAAAATCAAGGGCACACAGGAATGGCACACAATGATCATGATTTATGGAAGTATTTCGGTAGGCAGAAAATCAATATATATTCTAAAAGTTCTGTTTTGTTCTGAACTGCTCCTTGTCCTCTCACATCACACTGGCTTAAATGTGATAGTGATTTAAGATACACACACACATAATATCAGAATATTCTAACTAAAATAAGGATTTTTGTATGCATTTAGTTTCAGGCTTAAATATAAAAATAAACTATAGAATACTTATATTTAGAATTGTGAAATTTGAAAACCTTAATAATGTTTGGTCCTGGAAATTTTAAGAATTAAAATCAATGAAACACTGCTCTAAGTTTAAAATACTCTGAANCATTTAGTTTCAGGCTTAAATATAAAAATAAACTATAGAATACTTATATTTAGAGTTGTGAAATTTGAAAACCTTAATAATGTTTGGTCCTGGAAATTTTAAGAATTAAAATCAATGAAACACTGGTCTAAGTTTAAAATACTCTGAATTGTTAGGCAGACTACAACCTCAATTCTAAATTCCTATTGTTTCCTTTTCTCCAAGACTACATGAAATCATTAATTACAGAAGGCCAAAACAAAGAAAAAGAAAAAAATACTGGTTTATGAGGTCACAGGAGCAAAGAAATGATAACATAAATTATCTCATGAATTTTTAAGACAAATTCCAACTATATTTCATAGCAGAGGGTATCTTATATAATGTTACATGCTATATGTCAGCATTTGTATTCCACAAAAATATTTAAATGACTTAATTGTCTTTCTGTTAGTAGGATATTTTCAACTGGGAATGTTTTGAATTATTGTTTTTGTGTGTTTCATTTTCCCTGGATCCACAGCAAAACATTTAAATAAGTAATACCACTGGCATTTGACCATTCAGAACTCTCTATCTTCTCAAAGACAGAACAAAACAAACTCAAATTTATATAGCTATTTCCTTCTACATTTCCAAATGTCAGTTGTCTTTCAACAATGATGAATTCTTAAAATATTAGCAACCATGCAATTTAGCTGGGTGGATAACAACACTGTCTGTCTACAATCAAGCAACTATTCTAAATGGAATAGGAATTTTTTTAAAAGGGTCATCAGAAAAGAGATGTTTTGAAAAATACAAAGTGGCAATTGAAATATTGGCATGGGCATTACTTAAATTCATTCATGTGAGATACATCATAGGTATAGTTTCTAAGTTCTTACAGATCAGAAAACAATATGTTTTCATCTGATTTGTGAGTAATTAGAAAGTTCCTTGGTGTTGCTGCATGAGAAATATAATGTCAAACTAATTCTCATGTTTGTGGTGTTAACTTTTTTTTTTTTATGTCTGTCTGGCAATTTTTAGTTCCATTTTAGAACTATTTTTGCTTCCATTTTATAGTTCAACATTTTCACCACTATTTTTGCTCAACTCTGCTAAAACTAAATTACTTTTATTCTTTTCACTCAAAATATTTTTAAGTTAAATAAAATTGCTTCTACTATTTCTGAAAAGTTGTTTCCATCATATATTTTTATAGTAAATGTCCATCCCTCACATTTTTTTTTGCATTTCTCTTTAATTTTCTTATCCTTTCTGTATTATTTTTATTTCTTTATATTTTTGTATTATTTATTGCACTTGGTCTTTCAGCATACTAATGTAGGTCATAAGAGTAACATCTACTGAAATAAATGCATGTGGACATATTACATTGGAAAATTATGTTTTTATACCATATAATATATTACAATGTAGTAATGGAAATACTCAATCTTCTCCCCCCTTTTCCTCTTCCTATTCTCTTTTCCCTTCTATTATTCAGTTTGTTACCTGTCTCTTCCAAAGCTTATTCTACTAGCAACCACTTTCCTACTGTTTTAAGTTCCCCCTTGAGCCCTACATGTCACCTTAGGTTTAATACTATTTTCTTTTAGGATATTCATGACATAATTTACGTTTGCTTTCCACATACAGCTCCTGGTTTTAAGTAGTAGCAGTTTCTGATTTGCAAGCCATCAACAGCAGTCTGAGTATTCTTTTCTCTTCTGTGTGTAGAGGTAAAAAGTACAATAATTACTAGTACAGTCTGGGCCCGTTTTTATTCATGTTTATATGCCAGCTCTTTTATTCTACCTTGCTTTGTCCCATCAGTGAAAAAGCCAGTATAATAAAAAAGGCAAAATGTGTCTTGATAGCATGATAACAACAGTTTTGACTTGGTGAATCCCCAACCAACCTCCCCTATAAAGGACCTTCAAAGATCCAAGGACAACAACGTACAAATCAATGTTCTTGAAAATGTTATGTATCACCAGGTACCAAGACCAGGTTAAGGGAGGAGGTTTTGTCCAAAGAAAGGAAAACCAAATCAAAACCAAAAGCAACTCAAAACAGGGAAGCTGAAAGCTGCTAACACATTTCTCTGATCATTAATTTTGCCCTAAATTAGCAGTGGCCATCTAATTAATAATGGATAATTCATAATACATTGAAATATGAATATCACAGGCATGCTCTAGCTATATTTTTAGCAGATTCATTTCTAAAATGTATGATTCCTAGAGTTTAAATTTTATTTAATATATAATTTTCTTTGATTTCACTGGTGTCCTTAAAGACAACTATTTTCATGAATACTTTATGCTATCCTGCTGCTGCTAAGTCACTTCAGTTGTGTCCGACTCTGTGTGACCCCATAGACGGAGCCCACCTGGCTCTGCAGTCCCTGGGATTCTCCAGGCAAGAACACTGGAGAACAAATAACAACAAAGAAGGGTGAATTCATAAGCACTACTTTCCAAGCCACAGAATAAAGCAAATATATTATGTACTATGCTAGCTTTACACTCCTGACCCAGGAAGGAGCTCTAAGTAAATCTTTTCATTTACATTGTTTTCCAATGGTTTCATTAAACATCAGCGTGTCAGAAGAAGAAAAAAAAAATCATTATACATTGTAGAGCTTTTTAAAGATCAGTTGCTGTTGTTATTTAGTTGCTAAGTCGTGTTCGACTCTTTTGTGACCCCATGGACTGTAGCCTGCCAGGCTCTGTCTGTGGGATTTCCCAGGCGACAGTACTGGAGGCGGTTGCCATTTCTTCCTCCAGGGATCTTTCTGACCCAAGGATCGAACCCGCACCCTCTACACTGTAGGTATATTTTTCACCACTGAGCCACAGAGTAAGCCTTTCAAAGATTAGTGGTGCTTTCAATTTTCTTAACCATGTTAGTGACCCACCCATCAAGGAACGTTTATGTATGCAGACCACCTCTGACTTAGTACAAATGATCGTTTCTCAATGTCTAATATCTATGTCTCTAAACTACGGTGCTCTATTGTCTTCTATACCAGTATTCATGAAATGTTCTCAGAATTAAATGTTATTACACTATCCTCTAATATGTGTTACTGCATGAGAGGTATAATGTTATTATTATTATTATTATTATTTTTGGTGTTAATCTTTGTTTTACTTCTCTGAAATTCTTTGAATGTTTTTCTTCTTTTTTAGAGTTTAAGTTTTTACCAGTATTTCTACTCAACCTGGATAAACCAAATTAGTGATTTATTATTTTTTAAGTATTATTATTATTTTTAATGGTGTTAAATCTTTCTTCTGACTGCTCAAATCAACTTTTGACAACTTCTGCTATAATTTTCATTTCAGTTACTTTTCTTTTGGGTTCTCTAACTTTTTATTAATATTTCCACTTTTTTCATATATTGTTTTCTTGACTTAATTGATGTCTTCCTCTAGTTTTTTTGTGTGTGTATCTTTAGGATAGTTGTTTAACATCTTTGTTTGATAGACCTGGCATGTCTTTCTTAGAGAAAGCTCCTGTTTTAATTTTTGTCTTTGAATGGGACACATTTTTTCTGTTTCTCTGTATGCTCTGTGATTTTTCTGCTATTCTTGTTAAAACTGAACATATGAAACTAATAATGTGGCTGCTCTAGATACTACATACTTCCCCTTCTCAGTGTTTTTCTGTTTTACTTGTTATATGCTGTCTTTGTGCCAAATGTCAGCCTGAGGTATAAACCTAAGGTCTTTATTCACCCTTTCCTAATTATGCAGAGTAACTGTTTAATTTCCTCTATGTATATAGTTACTTTTTAACATTCCAGTCTTTAACATTTTGTTCTCAAAAGTGGGAAAAAAAAAAGAAAACAAAAATGAAGAGGAAAAAAGCCATCAGCTTTTAAATTCCCTAGAACTTACATTAGCCAGATGGAGAGAGATTTAAACAATAGCAAAAGACGCAGTAACAATGACTTCTGAACCATCAGTTTTGAACACAGACTCTCAATACCTGAAGTATGGGGCCCTAGGGATCCACCCTGGTTCCCACTACCTGCTTGCAAGCTACTCCAGGAAAACTTGATCTGCTGCTTGCAGGGGGCTGAGGCTCAAGGGGGCAAGGGCAGCCACTGCTAACTAAGAGCTAAAATTAAGCTAAATTAACCATTGTTCAGGAAGACCCCCTGGAGAAGCACATGACAACCCACTCCAGATGTCTTACCTAGAGAATCCCATAATCAAAGGAGCTTAGTGGACTACAGTCCCATAGGGTTGCAAAGAGTCAGACACAACTGAAGTGCTTCACAAGTATGCACAACCATAGTTCACCAACTAAGCCTTCTCCTAGAAATTGCAAGCTTTCAAGACTGTAGAGTTCCAAAACAATGACATAATACAGATGCTGCCAGTGTAACTGAGAGGGTAGATGGATTTCTGCTGCTTCCTATACTGTCAATTTCCTAGAATCCACAAATAATTATTTTACTTCTAAAAAATAAAATTAAATAAAAAATCTTAACACAAAAACTTCAGTCCTAGATTGTTTCACTGGAAAATTCTACTAAACATCTGAAGAATTAATAACATCAATAATAAACAAAATCTTTGTAAATATGAAATAAAAGGAAACACTTTCCAATTAATTTTACAGGCAGCCATAGCCTGATAGCAAGAGCAGATTAGAGTATTATAAAAAAATAAAATCAAAGACCATTATCCTTCAGGAAAAAATATGCAAAAATAAATGAAATCACCCCTAAAATATTAATATTGGCAATTAAATATCAAAATATATAAAGTAATATATTATAACCAAGATGAGTGATTCTTAGAAATAATGATTGGTTTAATGTTTGAAATCAAACAATGCAACTCACCATATTAGCAAACTGAAAAACAACAGTTTCAGGGACTTCTCTAGGCATCTAGTGGTTAAGACTCTGACTTTCCACGGCGGGGGTTGTGGGGCATGGGTTCGATCTCTGGTCAGGTAAATAAGACTCTGCATGCCACATGCCATGGCCAAAACAATAAAAAACCTACAGAAAAAGTATTTGACATAATACAATAGCTCACAGAAAACAGAAATAGAAGCAAGCATATCCAATATGATGAAAAAGATATATGGGAAACCTACAATTAATATCATATTTAATGGCAAAACATGTTTTCCTAGAAGATCAGCAATCACCTGAAGATTCTCCTTCTAATTATTTGTATTCAATAGCTATTGAATGTCTTAGCCATGAAAAAGGAAAGAACAATCCAATTAGTTAATGATTTAGAAGGATGAAAGAAAGTCTACTATAATAACTGGTGCAGTTTTACATATAGAAAATCCTAAGACTCTACCCTAAGCTATGAGAACTAATAATAAATTAACAATGTTGCTGCTTATACAGGTTTTTATACAAAAGTAAAATAAAGTTCAATATGCTCCATAAAACAAAAATTAAAAAAATAAAATTGATTCCAATTATAATAGCACTCAATACTATAAAATGCTTCAGAAGCTTAACAGTATATGTCTAGAGTCTTTATTAAAATTAAAGAAGACCTACAAAAATGAAATGTTATTCTATGTATATTAGAATATTGAATATGGTGATCATGCTAATACTTTCCCAAACAATTCATTTGTTCAACTCATTTTTATACAGATTGACAGATTCTAAAATATCTATGAATATTCAAAAGATCAAAATAATATTGAAATAAAACAGAAGTAACTCGGCTTTTTAATTTCAAAGTATATATACAGTTGTATATATAGCTGATTTAAACAGAAAAAAACTGAAAACTTGAAATTAATTCAGTTCAGTTCAGTTCAGTCCCTTCGTCATGTCCAACTCTTTATGACCCCATGGCCTCCCNCTTTTTAATTTCTAAGTATATATACAGTTGTATATATAGCTGATTTAAACAGAAAAAAACTGAAAACTTGAAATTAATTCAGTTCAGTTCAGTTCAGTCACTTCGTCATGTCCGACTCTTTACGACCCCATGGCCTCCCTGTCCATCATCAGCTCCCGGAGTTCACTTAGACTCATGTCCATCGAGTCAGTGATGCCATCCAGCCATCTCATCCTCTGTCCTCCCCTTCTCCTCCTGCTCTCAATCCCTCCCACCATCAGAGTCTTTTAAATGAGTCAACTCTTCTCATGAGGTGGCCAAAGTACCGGAGTTTCAGCTTTAGCATCATTCCTTCCAAAGAAATCCCAGGGCTGATCTCCTTGCAGTCCAAGGGACTCTCAAGAGTCTTCTCCAACACCACAGTTCAAAAGCATCAATTCTTCGGCACTCAGCTTTCCTCACAGTTCAACTCTCACATCCATACATGACTATTGGAAAAACCATAGCCTTGATTAGACGGACCTTAGTCAGCAAAGTAATGTTTCTGCTTTTGAATATGTTATCTAGGTTGGTCATAACTTTTCTTCCAAGAAGTAAGCGTCTTCTAATTTCATGACTGCGGTCACCATCTACAGTGATTTTAGAGCCCCCCAAAATAAAGCCTGACACTGTTTCCACTGTTTTCCCATCTATATACCATGAAGTGATGGGACCGGATGCCATGATCTTCGTTTTCTGAATGTTGAGCTTTAAGCCAGCTTTTTCACTCTTCTTTTTCACTTTCATCAAGAGGCTTTTTAGTTCCTCTTCACTTTCTGCCATAAGGGTGGTCTGCATATCTGAGGTTATTGATATTTCTTCCAGCAATTTTGATTCCAGCTTGTGTTTCTTCCAGTCCAGCATTTCTCATGATGTACTCTGCATAGAAGTTAAATAAGCAGGGTGACAATATACAGCCTTGATGTCCTCCTTTTCCTATTTGGAACCATTCTTTTGTTCCATGTCCAGTTCTAACTGTTGCTTCCTGACTTGCATACAGATTTCTTAAGAGGCAGATCAGGTGGTCTGGTATTCCCATGTCTCTCAGAATTTTCCACAGTTTATTGTGATCCACACAGTCAAAGACTTTGGCACAGTCAATAAAACAGATTCATTAAGATTAAAATATTTCGCTTATTCAAAATATACTATTGGAGAAATAAACATGCAAGGCATGGACTAAAAGAATATTTGCCAAAGATGTACTAGGTCAAGGACTTATATCCAGAATATATGAATAATTTCTCCAGAAAATAGAATAGCCAAATTCTTGAGTTCCCTCTCTGACACATACACAAGCACATGGAGACACATATATGCACTTATACACCCCCATACATAGAAAAATTTCCAAGAACAGGAGTAACTGCTCAGTATTATTTTCCAATGAAACACAAATCAAGCCATAGTCAGATTACTTTATATACCACTAAGAATGACTAATATGAAGAAATAACTACACTAGATATTGACAAGATGAAGAAACTGAAATATTGTTGGTATTTTTGTACATGACTAAATACCTTGATTAGACAGTAAATAATCTGGTTCAGACAGTAAATAATCTGCCTGCAAAGCAGGAGACCTGGGTTTGATCCCTGTGTCCAGAAGATTCCCCCAGAGAAGGGAATGGCTACCCACTCCTGTATTCTTGCCTGGAGAACTCCATGGATAGAGGAGCCTTTCGGACTACAGTCCACAGTGTCACAGAGTCTGACACAACTAAGAACAAACACATAGGTACTGTAAGACAAAGCAAATGCTATGTCTTGTGTGTTTATTCTAGAAAAATGAAAACATATCTTCATGAAAATCTTACATAAGAATCTTCATAGTGGATTTGTTCAAAACAGCAAGAAACCAGAAATTATAAAATATCCATCAAGAATAATAAAGTGTGATATTCATACAATAGAATATTACTCAGTATTTAAAAGATCAACTACTGACATTTGCATGGACATGCATGAATCTCAAAAGCATTACAAAGAGAAAATGATTGAGTGGATAAAGCCAGACATAAACTGTATGTACTGTATAATTACACTTCTATGAAATCCTAGAAGAAGCAAAACTGATTTGTTGTATAAAAATCAGCAGTGATTGATTAGGCATTGGAAAAGGATGTTTTACTGGAAAGGAGAATGAGGGAACTTCTGGTGTAATGTAAATATTCCATTTATTGATAAAGATATGGATTTTATGGGTATTATGCATTCTCCAAAATTTAAAATATATTTCATAAATAATGAAAAGGAAATGATATCAATCTTTTCATTCATCCATCTATTTATTTATCTTTCTAATCTATCAAATAGTGTTTTAAAAAACTTTACTTAGGTCTGAAACGTCAGAGACCATATCAAAATATTACACATTGATTAAATTAGATCACTCCCTAATCTATACGGTATTAGCAATCCATCTTTCAAATTTTATTNTGGAAAATTTTGAAAGATATGGAAATACCAGACCACCTAACCTGCCTCTTGAGAAATCTGTATGCAGGTCAGGAAGCAACAATTAGAACTGGACATGGAACAACAGACAGGTTCCAAATAAGGAAAGGAGTACGTCAAAGCTGTATATTGTCACCCTGCTTATTTAACTTATATGTAAGGTACATCATGAGAAATGCTGGGCTATATCTGTCTCTTATACACATCTCCTACCCTAATTCCTCAAGGTAAGATGTTTAGTATAATAAGGCAAATATTTCACTAAAAATGTGTTTTATTTTTTAACCTTAGCATAAATGAACTTCCTGAGAATAAAATTTTCAAGATTAACCAATGTAAAAGTTATGTATTTGGGAGAGAAACTTTACTGATTTACTAATGGATATGAGCTTCCCAGTTTCAAAAAAGAACAAAGAGTCCAGGAAAACAAAACAAAACATGAGGCTTATTCATAAACAACAAACTTGAGACAATCATCCATGAACCAGTCCTCAACCTAAAAGAAACAAATCAACAGATTTAGAGGAGTGAGATATTTGCAGTTGATTTAACTTGATTTCTGAGTCAAATTCTCTTCTGGTTCAAAGTCTAGGGCAGGTGAAAATGTTCAAGCACTAGAAACAATTACAGAATTAATCTGAGAGCTATCAGGAAATTTTTCTATTACTCTTCGAGTGTTTCATAAGTGTGTATTAATGACATTTTGTGGAGGACAATTTCTGTTCTGGGGTCCATTTTAAATATTCACCTCAGTCACTGCAACAACAAGAGAGCATTTCTCACATTTCCAAATGCTCCCCGGGAACATATATTGCTTCCTCCCTTTGACTGTCCACCACCTCAGAAGCTACTAATCTAGAAGTTTTAGGAGTCCACATTACTTTCAGGGAACTCTACACTGAGTGTGTGACCAGTGTGGTAGAGAGCTATGTTAGGGAAAAAGAACATGCATGGTCTTAGAAAAGACTGGAAAACACAATGTGATGAGTGCTGCTACTAAGTCACTTCAGTCGTGTCCAACTCTGTGCGACCCCATAGACAGCAGCCCACCAGCCTCCCCCATCCCTGGGATTCTCCAGGCAAGAACACTGGAATGGGTTGCCATTTCCTTCTCCAATGCATGAAAGTGAAAAGTGAAAGTGAAGTCGCTCAGTCGTGTCCGACCCTCAGTGACCCCATGGACTGCAGCCTTCCAGGCTCCCCTGTCCATGGGATTTTCCAGGCAAGAGTACTGGAGTGGGCTGCCATTGTCTTCTCCATGTGATGAGTAGAAGCATTCAAATATTGACTCATCTACTCAGAGTGCAAAAGACGGGTTGAATACGGTCTACCAAAAGACCCTGAAAAAAGTAGGATGTCAAAGAACTTGTGAAACTGGTGGTCAAAGATCATGCTGTAATGAAGGGCTTCAACAGCAAAGGCACATAGACAATGACTAGAAGCACGCTAAGTGATAGCTCTGTGGATATCAGGATGGACAAAGAACATTTATAAATTAAGCAGCCCACTAGCTCTTAACGAGGGTGATTTATAATTCCAAACATGATCGCTGGTCTTGGAACTCAGATCTCTTTCAGAGCTCTCAGAGGAGGAAAAGAGTGATTCATTAAATTATTTACAGTGACTAAGTGGTTAAGAAATACCAGAATTTTAAATGATACTTAAAAACAAACAAACAAACTTTACTTAGCAACACTGAGTTCATTTCAACAAGAAGAAATAAAAATTTCAACTACATTGAGCTCAGTCATAGATAAGCAAATTTGGGGCCTCAAAATCCTGCTTCAATTGAGATAAGAATATGTAGCATAATTTTTCACAAATACTTGAGTGTATATCTCTATCTATAAATGAATAAATCCTCAGATATAAGAAGAAAAGTAAAAGGTATCTTGTAAGACTTTTAGAGCAATTCTATGTAAAAAAAGGTATATATTCTTCATCGTGAGCTAAGGTGCTTCAGTTGTATCCGACTCTGTGAGACCCCCATGGACCACAGCCCACCAGGCTCCTCTGCCCATGGGATTCTCTAGGTAAGAATACTGGAATGAGTTGCCAATTTTAGAGTGTTCCTTAAGTTTCAAAATGTATTCAACAATGTGTCAAGTTTTTAGGCAGATAGTAAAGAGTACAAAGAGAAAATTAAGGCACACAGAAATATATCTTTAAGCAGCAGTTACTAGACTCTGTAATTTTGAAATAATGAAGTCTCTTCTCAGAGATTTTGTAATAAAATTAGAGCCTAGAGCAGGCTTTAGAAAACTTTATTTTGGAAATGGAGCAGGAGATTGTTGCCAGATGACAAAGCTCAATCTTAATAAAATTGGCCAGTCACTGAGAGTTAATATATACTTATTATATTCAAGGACCTTCTTTGTCTTTTGCTTATATAAACCTCCCAAGTTTTAGTGTTTACTAAACTTTTAAATTTTGAGCATTACTTTACTAGCGTGTGAGATGAGTGCAATAATGTGGTAGTTTGAGTATTCTTTGGCATTGCCTTTCTTTGGGATTGGAATGAAAACTGAACTTTTCCAGTCTTGCGGCCACTACTGACTTTTTCAAATTTGTCGGCATATTGAGTGCAGCACTTTCATGGTATCATCACTTAGGATTTGAAATAGCGCAACTGGAATTCCATCACCTCCACTAGCTTTGTTCATAGTGATGCTTCCTAAGGCCCACTTGACTTCACATTCTAGGATGTCTGGCTCTAGGTGAGTGACCACACCATCATGATTATCTTGGTCGTGAAGATCTTTTTTGTACAGTTCTTCCGTGTATTCTTGTCACCTCTTCATAATAGCTTCTGCTTCTGTTAGGTCCATACCATTTCTGTCCTTTATCAAGCCCATCTTTGCATGAAATGTTTCCTTGGTAACTCTAATTTTCTTGAAGAGATCTCTAGTCTTTCCTATTCTGTTGTTTCCCTCTATTTCTTTGCACTGGTCACTGAGGAAGGTTTTCTTATCCTTCCTTGCTATTCTTTGGAACTCTGCTTTCAAATGGGTATATCTTTCCTTTTCTCCTTTGCTTTTTGCTTCTCTTTTCACAGCTACTTGTAGGGCCTTCTCAGCCATTTTGCTTTTTTGTATTTCTTTTTCTTGGGGATGGTCTTGATCCCTGTCTCCTGTACAATGTCATGAATCTCCATACATAGTTCATCAGATACTCTATCAGATCTAGTCCCTTAAATCTATTTCTCACTTCCACTGTATAATCATAAGGGATTTG
>SJYW01015037.1:13941-26295 GCA_006410735.1 Raphicerus campestris
AGTACTTTGCCCACCTCATGCGAAGAGTTGACGCATTGGAAAAGACTCTGATGCTGGGAGGGATTGGGGGCAGGAGGAGAAGGGGACGACCGAGGGTGAGATGGATGGATGGCATCACGGACTCGATGGACGTGAGTCTGAGTGAACTCCGAGAGATGATAATCAACAGAGAGGCCTGGCGTGCTGCGATTCATGGGGTCGCAAAGGGTCGGACACAACTGAGCGACTGAACTGAACTGAACTGAACTGAACTGAATTGGTGAACGTGTTTATGAATTCCTATTAAGTAAATGTCTAGGAGTTGAATTGCCAGGTCACAGAATATCAATATGCTCAGCTTATTTTATAAAACTAGTTTTCCAAAGGGACCATACCAACATACACTTCCCCCAGCACAGATACATGTTCTAGTTACTCTATATCCTTTCCAACACTAAAAATTCCAAGCTTTTTCCTTTCTTTTATACTGTAGCCATTTTGGTGGGTATATAGTAATATCTTAGTAAAGTTTTAATTTTTGTTTCCTGATCTTCCATTCTTACCCTCGTGTCTTCCCAAGACAGTTGACTGAGACCTGAGACCCAGGCACAGCTCTCACATGACTGCACTATTTTATATCCCATAGTAATAGTAAGCAATTCATAAATTTAAGTCTTGCCCCACAAAAAAGCCCAGAATTTCATGGATTAATTGATTAATTCCATTTACAGAATACATAACATCAACATTTCAAATTTTTTTTCAGAAAATAGAGGAAAAAGCAACACTCTTCAACTCTAGGAGGCCATATTACTCTGATACTTAAGCCATTAAAAATATATTATTAAAACAAGAAATGAATATTCCTTATAAATATAGATGTAAAAATTTTCAACAAAATATTAGCAAATGGAACCCAGCAACATATAAAATAATTATACCTCATGACAAAATGAAATTTATTCCAGTGATACAGAACTACTTCAACATTCAAAAATAAGTCAACGTAATCTACCATATTACATATTAGAACCTAAGAAGAAATATCACATAAAATACAGATTGAGTACAACTTTATTAAATTTATTAAATTTCCAGCAGGTTTTATTCCCCAGAAATTAATTTCTAATCCTCAAATTTATATAAAAATATAAAGGACCAAGAATAGCAAAAAAAGCATTGCCAAAAACCAAGGCAGAAAACAGCTGCCTCCCAATTTCAAAATTATTAAAAACTACAGTAATAAAGACACTGTGGCACTGGCATGAAGTAAATTCTCCATTTGGATAAGCAAATAAATGAGTACTCAAGCAAAACAAAACAAACAAAAACCAAGCAACAACAAAAACACAACAGTTTGCCTAAATGCAAAGTGTTATAAAGTTATATGGAATATGATCAAGGAATTTCATCAGCTTGATTTTGCTGGAGCATAAATTGTGCTATGGAAGTTTCAATCAATGAAGTCAGGAACAAAAACAAGGTCCAGATGATGAAGACCTCTGTACATTCCTAAGATCCGGATTTGTCCTATAAAGAAGCTTAAGGGTGGATGATGCTTAAGGCAAAGGGCTATAGGATCAGATTTTTATTTAAAAGATAACCCAGGGGACAGTATGGAGACAGAAAAAAGTAGGGATAAGGCTAGGGTATAAAGACAGTCCAGGTAACATACTTTTCAAATATCAGTTATTCCCATAAAAGTCTTCAATTTTTTTTTTTTTTTGCATTTAAATGTATGGCCTGTATGCCTTTTACTTAATCCTTACTTTTATATCAACTTGCTTTAAAATTCAAACCTATTGATTCAGAAATAAAATTTATATATCTTAAAATAAAATAAATAATGGCTCCTTTTAAAACTTTATTCCTACATGCAATCTAAAATAATCTTCTGACCTGCTAGTGGCATGTGTACAACTNTTTATATCAACTTGCTTTAAAATTCAAACCTATTGATTCAGAAATAAAATTTATATATCTTAAAATAAAATAAATAATGGCTCCTTTTAAAACTTTATTCCTACATGCAATCTAAAATAATCTTCTGACCTGCTAGTGGCATGTGTACAACTTGGAAAATAATACTCTGTCATTCAGGAGTTATACAAAGGAGAGGATAGAGTTAAGAGATACCAAGAGAAAAGATTTGTCAAGACCTAGTAACTGATTGGATGATGCTGGGAATATTATCTAATCTTATATTAGACAATTAATATATGAAGAACTGTACAAAAAAGATCTAATGACCCAGATAATCACGATGGTGTGATCCTTCACCTAGAGCCAGACATCCTGGAACGTGAATTCAAGTGGGCCTTAGAAAACATCACTACGAACAAAGCTAGTGAAGGTGATGGAATTCCAGTTGAGCTATTTCAAATCCTGAAAGATGNAAAAAAGACAACTTGGTTATATGTGAAGAGCTTCTAAAATAATTATCTCAATGATCCAGCAATTATTTTTCTAGAGTTTTAAACAAATAGAAAATTTGACCTGTGTGTTTGATGGATATGTTGTTTCTGAAATAGCTGGAACTTTAGTAGGTTTCTTTTTTCTTTTTTTGCAAAATTTAGAAAATTTACTTAAAAGAGTATGATTTAAATTATATGTATATTTGAGATTTATTTGGTGGGGAGGACAGAAGACCCTCAAAGTGACATCTATTGTGATGCATTATGTTTTTATTCATAAATGTTCATTCACACTCTGTGGGCAAGGATTACACCATCTGTCTCATAGACTCGGGCTCAGCCACATGACATGCTGTCATCAATGAACTGAATCCAGAAGTGAAATGTGTTGCCTGTGGGCAGCAGCTTAAAGTCCTTTCTACTGTGATGACTGGAAGGAGTCCAGACTGAGACTTTTCCATCAAGCTGACTAGGTGGAGCTTCCTATTACATTTAGAATAAGCTCAAACCCCTCACCATGGCCTACAAAGCTAGAGACGATCTGTCTCCTTTCTGCATCCAAACCTCATCTTTCACTATTCTCCAAATCCTCTTCTAGACACTCAGGCTTTCTTGCTGCTCTCATTCTACAACAATTTGATGTCTCATGTCTTTTATTTTCTCTTCTCTCCCTGTGGAGTACATTGTTTTCCTCCCTATATTCTCTTTCTCTACTCAGATATGATCTTCATGAAGAAAGAGTTCTTCCCTGATTATAGATCGAATACCACAGAATGTTCTTCTTATCTTCCTACTCTTTTATTTAAAAGTTCTAAAAACATTATTTTTATATTTTTAAAAATCTGTTTACTTGTTTATGCCTGGATCATTCATTGCTATGTTCCCAGTGCTTAGAAAAGTGCCCAACACATGACATTTGTTCAATAAATATGTGCAAGTTAAATTAATTAACAAATGTTATAACTTAGAGCAGGGCTTAGTTTCACATTCTTGAATAAAAGGCTTATTGTACTGCTTCAAGAAATTTTTGTATCAACAAGCAAAAAATAATTGCCTTGACATATGTACTTAAAAATCAGCAAGACAGACCACAGAAATACAGCAACAACACTAGTATATCTGTCAAAATAGATGTTTTAGCTATTTCATCCTGGTATTCTGAAATAATGAGAATAAAGTGTGTGTCATGAAAAAAAAAATCTGTGGTTAAAAAGCACAAATTGGATGTGAACATTCAATAACTATCAACCATACCTACTTTCTAATATTCCATTAACTTTCAAGTAAAATGAAGATATACAGATATTTTTAAGTATTAAATTAGAAATCTATATTCATTTTTCACTCTAGTGTCTGTCATATAAGAAGCACTCAACAAATACTAGCTGTTTAATTTTTAATAAATATACTTTATATTTTGGGTATATAGCATATCACTTCTTTCAAGTAGATTACCAAATCATAAATATTTTTCAAATCAAATGTCTACTTGATAATGAAAAAGTAGGCGTTGCATTGGATATACACTTTAATGAGGAATTTGGCATTGTAGAATAAAACTTTCTTCCTCATAAGTACATAGACTCCACATAAGATATTTCTGTAGAGTATCAGGCTTTGGTAATATTTTTAATCTACATGTTTTATCATGAGAATATAANTAGGCGTTGCATTGGATATACACTTTAATGAGGAATTTGGCATTGTAGAATAAAACTTTCTTCCTCATAAGTACATAGACTCCACATAAGATATTTCTGTAGAGTATCAGGCTTTGGTAATATTTTTAATCTACATGTTTTATCATGAGAATATAATTATGTTTATTTAAATGGAGCATGCATAAAAAGTATTATTCCACTTTCTCTTCTGCATAAATCCAACTCTTTCATAATTACTCAATATACAATGGAATCACATGAGTTTCCCTGAATACTCATGACAAGATGATAAAAACAGTTTTGTTTTTCTAATTTAAACAAGATATTGTTTATCAGGCACAGAGGGAACATACCTTAACATAATACAGGTCATATATGACAAACCCACATTTAACATAATACTCAACAGTGAAAAGCTGAAAGCATTTCCTCTTAGATTAGGAACAGGACAAGGATGCCCACTCTCACCACTTTTATTCTACATAGTTTTAGGAGTTCTGGTAATAGCAATCAGAGAAGAAAAATAACTAAGAGGAATCCAAGTTGGAAAGGAAGAAATAAAACTGTCACTGTTTGCAGATGACATGAACTACACATATAAAATTGTAAAGACACCACCAGAAAACTACGAGAGCTCATTAAAGAGTCTGATAAAACTGAAGGATACAAAATCAATATACATAAATCTTTTTCATTTCTATACACTAACAATGAAAGATCAGAAAGAGAAATTAAAGACGCAATCCCATTTACCATCACATTAAATATCATAAACTACCTAGGAATAAACCTAACTAAGAAGGCAAAAGACCTGTACTCTGAAAACTATGACTCTGATGAAAGAAACTGAAGACAGCACAAGCAGATGAAAAGGTGTATGTATTCATGGGTTGGAAGAATCCATACTGTCAAACTGACCATACCGCTCAAGACAATCTACAGATTGAATGCAACTTCTATCAAAATACCAACAATTGTACACTATAGATTCTTCCCCACAAAACTGATTACAATAAAAGTATACGTAGTGAAAATTAAACTGTTTTAAAAAGTGAAATTGCTGGACTGTGATCAGATGAAAACAGTAAAAGAATGAATATAAAAGGAGAATGTGAGGGGATGTGAATTTTCTTCAGCGTATATTCCCATTCTCAGTCTAAATAGCATGGAGTACTTATTTGAACCCCTTACAAATACCTGATTGTCCCTTTATATAGCCTAATCCTGTCATTTAAAGAAAATGTTATTATTACTAGGTGAGTTACATAATTATGTCACTACTTCCTCTAAGTATGTGCATGCCTGCTAAGTTGCTTCAGTTGTGTCCAACTCTTTGTGACTCCATGGACTGTAGCCTGCCAAGCCCCTCTGTCCATGGGATTCTCCAGGCAAGAACGCTGGAGTGGGTAGCCATGTCCTCCTCAGGGGATCTACCTGACACAGGGCTTTAACCTGTGTTTCTTATGTCTCCGGCATTGGCAGGAGGGTTCTTTACCACTAGTGTTACTTGTATAATAATACTGACTTGTTATCTTTCCACCCTTTTCCTCTAAGCCCCATTACACAAGGAAGAGAGAGCTATATGTTCAGTTCAGTTGTGTCCGACTCTTTGCGACCTCATGAATCCCAGCACACCAAGCCTCCCTGTCCATCACCAACTCCCGGAGTTCACACAGACTCACATCCATCGATTCTGTGATACCATTCATCCATCTCATTCTCTGATGTTCCCTTCTCCTCCTGCCCCCAGTCCCTCCCAGCATCAGAGTCTTTTCCAATGAGTCAACTCTTCGCATCAGGTGGTCAAAGCACTGGAGTTTCAGCTTTAGCATCATTCCTTCCAAATAACACCCAGGGCTGATCTCCTTTAGAATGGACTGGTTGGATCTCCTTGCCGTCCAAGGGACTCTGAAGAGTCTTCTCCAACACCACAGTTCAAAAGCATCAGTTCTTTGGCGCTCAGCTTTCTTCACCGTCCAACTCTCACATCCATACATGACCACTGGAAAAACCATAGCCTTGACTAGATGGATCTTTGTTAACAAAGTAATGTCTCTGCTTTTGAATATGCTCTCTAGGTTGGTCATAACTTTCCTTCTAAGGAGTAAGCATCTTTGAATTTCATGGCTGCAGTCACCATCTGCAGTGATTTTGGGGCCCCCCAAAATAAAGTCTGACACTGTTTCCACTGTTTCCCCATCTATTTGCCATGAAGTGATGGGACCAGATGCCATGAACTTCGTTTTCTGAATGTTGAGCTTTAAGCCAACTTTTTCATTCTCCTCTTCCTCTTTCACTTTCATCAAGAGGCTTTTTAGCTCCTCTTCACTTTCTGCCATAAGGGTGGTGTCATCTACATATCTGAGGTTATTGATATTTCTCCCAGCAATCTTGATTCCAGCTTGTGCTTCTCTCAGCCCAGCAGTTTGCATGATGTACTCTGCATATAAATTAAATCAATACGGTGACAACATACAGCCCTGTCGTACTCCTTTCCCAATTTTGAACCAGTCTGTTGTTCCATACCCAGTTCTAACTTCTCATCATAGGAGAGATCCTTGCAAATGAAGAATGAGGCAGGCAGCCTGATGGAGAGAAAATGGGTGATCCACAGACAGGACCCACATGAGCAGTGAAACCACAGGAAGATGCCAGGCTCTTTAGAGTGTAGAGTGAGCTCCCTGCACTGGGTTAGCCAAGCAGGCAAGACTGATGCGGGTGGTGCTGGCCAGCAGGAGGGAAACCTGCCGCGTGTGTCCCATTGCAGGCTGGGCACGGGGGCCTTTGCTGGGCATGTCTGCTTGGCGGGATCCATCTGGGCCAGTGGAGGGAGGGCCACGTCTCCCTCATATGCTAAAGGTCACTGAACTGTGAGGAATGGGGTGCCTGCTCTGGAGCTCACCCCTCTGTCGACCAGCGTGGTGACAGGGCTCCCAAGAACCAGGCCTCCTGTCCGCCTGGTGCTCCACAGAGCAACCTGGAACTTGGGGAAAGGTCAGGAGGGCCAGAGGTTGATGCTGTTTCAGCCTTTGAGCCCGTGGACTTTGAGAACTGCCTGTGGGCACCTGAGCCGGCCTGGCAGTGAAGGTGGATTAATCCATGCTCGAGGTTCCAGTGGGAGAACTTCTCCTGGCTTCTGTGGTGAACAAGCACAGGCCTGATCCAATTTCTTTACAAGGGAATAAACCTTTTGTGTTCAACTGAAGGGAGTCACTGGAGATGAACTTCAGAGCTGAGTGAGGGTAAACTCCTCCCTGGCGTAAGGAGCTCCCCTCAGCCCACTCCACCTTTGGCTAATTACTCTTTGTTGGCAAATCTGAGTCAGAAGAGGGACCCAGGGACACCTTTGACATCCCTGCCAAATGTGGGCGAGGTTTTGGCTTCTTGCCAAGCTGTGGGGCGGCTGGACCCATAGCACAGACAGGGCCGTAAAAACGGAATAGGAGGCAGCCTGCGTCACCCCCCACCGCCCCCGCCCTCACTGTGGGAAGGGGTGATTTATATGGGGTGCGAGCACAGAAGAGGGTGCGGGTAAGCACACCCACGGCGGGGCAGGGGTACTTGCCTTTGAGGAGACGTGCGCGGGCAGGACGGGCTCGGCATCGTCACGCAAACGCACCACGCCTTCCTTCACACCATTACCCATTCCAGGCCTGCTCAGGACGGCGGAGACTCGGTCCTGGGGAGCAAAATGGGGCATGGTGAGAAGGCTGCCTCCTCCACCCACCCAGGGCCTGTGATTCATCCTCAGTGACCCGATGCCAGCACTGCCGCCGAGGCACGCTTCGCCTAACCTGACTTCAGTCTCCCTGCAGGATAAAGACACCAGAACCTGCATGTGGATGCCAGAGTCCCCTGCTCTGACTGCTTAATCATTTACAAGAGCACTTCCCATCAGCTCTGTGATTTCGTCGTCACCAACAGGCCTCTGAGTCCTCCGTTGTTTTCCAAGCTGGCACCAACCGCNATCTACTCTGCATAGAAGTTAAATAAGCAGGGTGACAATACCCAGCCTTGACATACTCCTTTTCCTGTTTGGAACCAGTCTGTTGTTCCATGTCCAGTTCTAACTGTTGCTTCCTGACCTGCATATAGGTTTCTCAAGAGGCAGGTCAGGTGGTCTGGTATTCCCATCTCTTTCAGAATTTTCCAGTTTATTGTGATCTTCATAGTCAAAGGCTTTGGCATAGTCAAGAAAGCAGAAATAGATGTTTTTCTGGAACTCTCTTGCTTTATCCATGATCCAGCAGATGTTGGCAATTTGATCTCTGGTTCCTCTGCCTTTTCTAAAACCAACTTGAACATCTGGAAGTTCACGGTTTATATATTGCTGAAGCCTGGCTTTTTAAGTAGTCACATAAAAAATTTAAATGTTTTCTTTAAATAAGTAAATCTTCCTATCACATAGTTTGTTCTTAATAGTATTCCCCCAAATTCATTCTGCACTTCTTCCTTAAAAATAGCATCCACAATATTTACTTGGGCATATGGAGCCCAAGAGCCTACCAACTCTTCCAGCTAAAGTTTGACCATGAGACTAAGTTATGGCCAGGTCACTCCTGGAAAGTGATCTCAAATGGAGGATGTCCTTCTAGCCTTCCTTTCTTTTTCCTGCTGTCTGGGAAACAGACAATGATAGAACTCTGAGCAACTACTTTGGACCTGAAAAAGAACTGAATACTGAAAATAATGCAGCAATAAAATAGATTCCTTGATTTACCATGCCAACCCTGGACTCCTACCTCCAGATTGCTTTTATATGAAACAGGAACAAAATTATTTTTTGAATTTTTGTCGATTTTAGCCAAACCTAATTTTAACTGCAAAACCCACCACTGTGGGATTTTTGTTTATATTACTGTCAGAATAGTTAATATTACAAACTATAACAACAACAAAAAAAAAACATACAAAAGTATAGATGGAAAGTTAAGTTCTGATACTTAACTGAAGACTTAAGGGGACCCAAACTACTATTGATTAACTTAAAATCTAAAATTAAAATAAACCCAAGGTCATAATTATTTTTTAAATCATTCATGTGTGTAATTTTCTAAATTCCATTTCATAGAAGGGAAAGCAAAATATCAGAATCTGTGGTTCATTGATAAACACCTGTTCCCCCTGCAGTCCTGAACGTATTAGGTGACACTTGATGTGGAAGCAGAAGCTCCAAGGAAGAGGGATCAACTGTGAGAATAACATCACAGGAGTTTTACATGTGACTGGTGTTCAAACTCCAAAGGATTAGTCCCAGATAACAACCACAGAACTGAGATCGTGTTGCCCCAGGGAAAGAGGCTTCTTTAAAGATATTCATCTAAAAACAGATGGAATTGATCTAGAGCAATGTTTTGCTCCCAGACAACAGATCTGGCAGAAACTGAACAAGAAAGTGGGATCCAGCCAGTCAGCTGGTCAGAATAAAGGACAAGAGAAGGTTATACCTAGGGTCAATCTCAAAACTTATGAAGTTAGCAACTAATAGAGATGGTGGGCAGAACTATGCCAGGAAGACAGAAGACCACGAAAAAGTTATTGAGGGAAGAAACAGAGGAACAAATAAAAAGAAACAAATTGTAAAACAAATCACCATTTTTTTCAAGCAGCTATGATATCTGTTTGCATGGAGCAGAGTTAATAAGGAGGGAAGAGGTATGGAATGAGCTCTGAGGTCACTAAGAAGTTTGGTGTCTGCATCCTGGCAGATGTAGAGTCATATTTATGATCTGTCCTTGTCATGCGTGCCTTTTAAAAGGATCACTCTAACAGTATGGAAGAGGATGGTTTAAGGGAGAACCAATTTGTATTTAGCCTTTTACGATACTGAGGCAGTGGAGGGAAATAATGAGGGCTTCAACTAGGGGAGAAGAGGTAAAACAGAAGAGGAATGAGCCTTTTCAAGATGTAATTAGCTGTCAAAATCAGCACACCTGGAGATCTGAGCTGTACAGAGCAGGGAGAAGAACAGTATGAACAGGGCTATCATTGTAAGAAGCCAGTGCTCTTGTTTGGTGGGCTTGCAGATGGTACTGCCATGCCTGAAATAGAAAATATTGGAGGAAAGTCAGGTTCAGTGGGATATAACAAATTCTGGGTTTGGTAGAGTTTTGTCTTTTTGAGTAAACCTCAGACAAGTATTTTGGACTTTAGATACATTAAACTCAAAGTATAGCATGGCAACCCACTCCAGAACTCTTGCCTGGAAAATCCCATGAACAAAGGAGCCTGGCAGGCTATAGTCCATGGGGTTGCAAAGAGTCAGACATGACTGAGTGACTTCACTTTCTTTCACTTTACTTCATAACACTGTAAGAAAAAAAATAAGTTGACTAAAACGTATGTCACGTTATTATGAGGTTAATAAAAATAACATTTTTTTTAGCTACCAAAAAACCCCACAAAATCAAGCTTATCCACTGGACATCATTGACCATATACTTAAGTGATAAAACTTGAAATGATCCAGGGGCCACATTTGCCAACACTACTCCTTCCGCCTTCAGGACTATAACATCAAGGAATGAGACTGCACGGTTCCCAGACAGGATCACTAGACTAAAGCAGGTTTTGGGTATGTTTTTAGACAGATGAACATCCTGAGAATGCTCACGAGGTATATAGAGACAGAGTCTGAAAAATCAAACTGGTGAATTAAGGTAGCTGAGCAATATATAAATCATGTGTATAATATTGAGAACTATAAGTACTATTTCAATAAGCCTTTAATCTCAATGTATGACCTTGTATTTGGGAAATTTATAGCTGGAGTTTTAAACTCATCTCCTTACAGGTTGCACGACCACAGAACACCACTGACTCCACATGAGGAACTGAAAGTAATTCTAATCTGCAAACAAAACCAAACTTTTTTAAACTGCTTTAAAAAGGTAAAAAAATCTCTGGATGAGGAACTCTTGCCAATTTCTGAATTGGTTAGCCCCAGGAGATTTATTTACCCAGGGGTCAGGAAGGACAGTGCTATGCACATCATTTCATTTTACGCTACTGCTTGTTAGCCTATGTTTTTGCTTCTTCTACATTTCAACTCTGTTTCTGCCAAAAAACCCAACACATCCCCACTCCTCCCCCCGCCCCGCCCCCGCTTGTCCTTAGGAGGCTTGTTCCCAGTCAGAGATGGGGTCAGATCACAGACTGAGATAGGGAAGGAAGCCAGATGACACCCACCTTGGCTTATTCCTTAGTAGGAGTTTGCTGGATCTCTACCTGGGATTGGGCATCTCCGCCAGCAATTAGGCCAGACTCCTTTAGGAATCTGTACAGTAAATTGAACTTCACTTTTGTCTGGGCAGCAGTTTTTTATTAACCCTTCTTTTTAAATTACTATTTTTAAAACTATAGTTCTTTTGAGGTTTTGACTAAATTTCAGTATTATGTATTTTATGATCTTGGTTCAAAATTAGTAAATAATAAAACCAAAGCTTTGAATTTTCTGAAGGAGTGGATGTGGTTTCTGGAACTGGCACTGCCTCTAGCTATGCTATAGCTAGTTATGTCTAGCTGTGACATAGCAGCTCAGTCTTTCTGTTTTTCTTGTTTTTCCCTCTGTAATTTGAAAATGTGACTTTTAGTATAGTTTTGCAGCTGTGAAAGTCTTTGATTCCACATGCGTGCTGTCATTTCAGTCTCGTCCGACTCTTTTCAACCCTGTGAATGGTAGCCCGCCAGGCTCCTCTGTCCCTTGGATTCTCCAGGCAAGAATACTGGAGTGGGCTGCCATGCACTTCTTCAGGGGATCTCCCACCCGGAGACTGAACCCATGTCTCCTGCACTGGTGGACAAGTTCTTCACCACTAGCACCACCTTGCAAGCCCTTGATTCCATGCAATATAATGCAAAAAATTAATGTGTAAATCAAGATTTTCCAAGGACTGCAGTGACCATTTGTAAAAGATTATAATTTCCTTTGGCGCTTTTTCCCTCTTTCATATACTACATTCTGGTATCTGCAATTACAGGGCAAGCGCCATTATGCCTTTGCTTTACAATAAATTCTGAATTTTTTCCCCCGATTGGGGCCCTTTTGAATTCTTACCACCACATTGTTTCTCTATAATTTTTATTACTTGTCTCAACAAGGCTGTTGTACTTTTTTTGTCAATCAGTTCAGTTCAGTCGCTCCGTCGTGTCCGACTCTTTGTGACCCCATGAATCGCAGCATGCCAGGCCTCCCTGGCCATCACCAACTTCCGGAGTTCACTCAGACTCACATCCATCGAGACCGTGATGCCATCCAGCCATCTAATCCTCAGTCGTCCCCTTCTCCTCCTGCCCCCAAT
>SJYW01015037.1:30720-41540 GCA_006410735.1 Raphicerus campestris
ATATAACAAATTCTGGGTTTGGTAGAGTTTTGACTTTTTGAGTAAACCTCAGACAAGTATTTTGGACTTTAGATACATTAAACTCAAAGTATAGCATGGCAACCCACTCCAGAACTCTTGCCTGGAAAATCCCATGAACAAAGGAGCCTGGCAGGCTATAGTCCATGGGGTTGCAAAGAGTCAGACATGACTGAGTGACTTCACTTTCTTTCACTTTACTTCATAACACTGTAAGAAAAAAAATAAGTTGACTAAAACGTATGCCACGTTATTATGAGGTTAATAAAAATAACATTTTTTTTTAGCTACCAAAAAACCCCACAAAATCAAGCTTATCCACTGGACATCATTGACCATATACTTAAGTGATAAAACTTGAAATGATCCAGGGGCCACATTTGCCAACACTACTCCTTCCGCCTTCAGGACTATAACATCAAGGAATGAGACTGCACGGTTCCCAGACAGGATCACTAGACTAAAGCAGGTTTTGGGTATGTTTTTAGACAGATGAACATCCTGAGAATGCTCACGAGGTATATAGAGACAGAGTCTGAAAAATCAAACTGGTGAATTAAGGTAGCTGAGCAATATATAAATCATGTGTATAATATTGAGAACTATAAGTACTATTTCAATAAGCCTTTAATCTCAATGTATGACCTTGTATTTGGGAAATTTATAGCTGGAGTTTTAAACTCATCTCCTTACAGGTTGCACGACCACAGAACACCACTGACTCCACATGAGGAACTGAAAGTAATTCTAATCTGCAAACAAAACCAAACTTTTTTAAACTGCTTTAAAAAGGTAAAAAAATCTCTGGATGAGGAACTCTTGCCAATTTCTGAATTGGTTAGCCCCAGGAGATTTATTTACCCAGGGGTCAGGAAGGACAGTGCTATGCACATCATTTCATTTTACGCTACTGCTTGTTAGCCTATGTTTTTGCTTCTTCTACATTTCAACTCTGTTTCTGCCAAAAAACCCAACACATCCCCACTCCTCCCCCCGCCCCGCCCCCGCTTGTCCTTAGGAGGCTTGTTCCCAGTCAGAGATGGGGTCAGATCACAGACTGAGATAGGGAAGGAAGCCAGATGACACCCACCTTGGCTTATTCCTTAGTAGGAGTTTGCTGGATCTCTACCTGGGATTGGGCATCTCCGCCAGCAATTAGGCCAGACTCCTTTAGGAATCTGTACAGTAAATTGAACTTCACTTTTGTCTGGGCAGCAGTTTTTTATTAACCCTTCTTTTTAAATTACTATTTTTAAAACTATAGTTCTTTTGAGGTTTTGACTAAATTTCAGTATTATGTATTTTATGATCTTGGTTCAAAATTAGTAAATAATAAAACCAAAGCTTTGAATTTTCTGAAGGAGTGGATGTGGTTTCTGGAACTGGCGCTGCCTCTAGCTATGCTATAGCTAGTTATGTCTAGCTGTGACATAGCAGCTAAGTCTTTCTGTTTTTCTTGTTTTTCCCTCTGTAATTTGAAAATGTGACTTTTAGTATAGTTTTGCAGCTGTGAAAGTCTTTGATTCCACATGCGTGCTGTCATTTCAGTCTCGTCCGACTCTTTTCAACCCTGTGAATGGTAGCCCGCCAGGCTCCTCTGTCCCTTGGATTCTCCAGGCAAGAATACTGGAGTGGGCTGCCATGCACTTCTTCAGGGGATCTCCCACCCGGAGACTGAACCCATGTCTCCTGCACTGGTGGACAAGTTCTTCACCACTAGCACCACCTTGCAAGCCCTTGATTCCATGCAATATAATGCAAAAAATTAATGTGTAAATCAAGATTTTCCAAGGACTGCAGTGACCATTTGTAAAAGATTATAATTTCCTTTGGAGCTTTTTCCCTCTTTCATATACTACATTCTGGTATCTGCAATTACAGGGCAAGCACCATTATGCCTTTGCTTTACAATAAATTCTGAATTTTTTCCCCCGATTGGGGCCCTTTTGAATTCTTACCACCACATGTTTCTCTATGATTTTTATTACTTGTCTCACAAGGCTGTTGTACTTTTTTTGTCAATCAGTTCAGTTCAGTCGCTCCGTCGTGTCCGACTCTTTGTGACTCCATGAATCGCAGCACGCCAGGCCTCCCTGGCCATCACCAACTTCCGGAGTTCACTCAGACTCACGTCCATCGAGACCATGATGCCATCCAGCCATCTCATCCTCAATCGTCCCCTTCTCCTCCTGCCCCCAATTCCTCCCAGCATCAGAGTCTTTTCCAATGAGTCAACTCTTCGCATGAGGTGGCCAAAGTACTGGAGTTTCAGCTTTAGCACCATTCCTTCCAAAGAAATCCCAGGGCTGATCTCCTTCAGAATGGACTGGTTGGATCTCCTTGCAGTCCAANTGCTGGGAAAGATTGAAGGCAGGAAGAGAAAGGGACGACAGAGGATGAGATGGTTGAATGGCATCAGCAGCTCAATGGACATGAGTTTGAGTAAACTCCGGGAGTTGGTGATGGACAGGGAGGCCTGGCGTGCTGCAGTGTATGGAGTCACCAAGACTTAAGACATGACCGAGCAACTGAACTGTACTTTCTCTATTTTGAAAAGATTTTATCAGCTTTTAACACTCCATGGTGTCCAATGTCTACTTATTAAATATTTTATTATTATTATTATTTTATAGAAAATAAAGGTTTAGGGTATAGTCATATATTCTATACTTTCATTGAATTTGAGTTTAGCCATGTTAAAAATAAGATATATGAAAACTAGACAATATTTTGTAAAGCATTAAAATATATGGGAAAAAAACCACTAAAATCCAAATCTGCCTTTTCTCTGTTTAATTTTATTGCAACATTTTATCTGAGATTTCTATCAGTTAAGAAATTCATCAAATGAGTATCTTTTGCTAATTGAGTAACAATGTTGTGAAACTTTCAATACAAAGCAGATGGCATATTTTAACATAAGTGGACTATTCTTAACTCAGAATATTTTTGCAATAAGTGACATAATCCCTTTCCCCTAAAAGATATGACATGAACATTCCCCCCACCAACACACACACACAAAATCAGACCAGAAAATGTTTACCAACATAATCTAAATTATATTAGGTTGTAGGAAGTAAATATCAGTGTCCATCAGTAAATTAAAATCTCTTTTCCATTTTCATTTTAATAACTACATTTATAAATTTAAATGTAAAACTCTTAAAGTTAATAGTTCCTCTCTTTTCTAGTTGCATGTTCTAGTGTGTGAAATACAATAAACATTTTAAAATAGCCCCAATTACTAGTTCAAATTAATAATGCAATTAAATATAAAACCCCAAATTCTTAACATTCAGTGTGAGTTGCACAATTTGTATAAACACTTTAAATCTCTGGATGATACTGATAAGCCTTCAAAAAGAGAATGGGCTATAAAATATTAATAATTATATGATTGGGGTGTTATCATGTGAAAACATATAGAGGATATACAAATATTCATGTCAAGATATTGCTGATGCCTTCAAGGAATTTAAACTGAGTGGAGGTAGAATGCACAGTGAAAACAAAGCAGAAGGTGTCCAGTGACTTTCTAACAGAAATATTGCAGGCCAGGAGAGAGTGCCAAAATACATTTAAACTGATGAAGGGACAAGTCTAAAACCAATACTCTACTCAGCAAAGCTGTCATTTAGATTTGAAGAAGAAATAAGAGGATTACAAAGAATCAAAAGTTAAAAGAATTCAGCAGCACTGATTTTACCACAGCATGAAAGGAATTTCCCTAAGGGGAAAAGTGAGGGGAGAAGAGAGTGAGATGTATGTAAAGAGAAATGGAAACATATTACCATATGTAAAATAGATAGCCAATGGCTCAGGAAACTTAAACAGGGGCTCTGTATCAACCTAGAGGGGTGAGATGGGAGGGAGATGGGAGGGAGGTTTAAAAGGGAGGGGATATATGTATACCTGTGGTTGATTCAGGCTGAGGTTTGACAGAGAACAGCAAAATTCGGTAAAGCAATTACCCTTCAAAAAAAAAATTTACTTGAAAACAACACAACAAGAAATAATAGAAAAGGTCAATGAAGCTAAGAGTTGGCTGTTTGAAAAGGTAAATAAAACTGATAAACCTTTAGCTAGCTTCATCACTTAACTTCATGGCAAATAGGGGCAAAGTAGAAACAGTGACATTTTATTTCCTTGGGCTCCAAAATCACTGCAAATGGTGACTACAGCCACAAAATTAAAAGATGCTTGGTTTTTTGGAAGAAAAGCTGTGTCAAACCTAGATAGCATATTAAAAGCAGAGACATCACTTTGCCAACAAAGGTCCATATAGTCAAAGCTATGGTTTTTCTAAGTCATGTGTGGATGTGAACGTTGGACCATAAAGAGGGCTGAGTGCCGGAGAATTGTTTTCAAACTGTGGAGCTAGAGAAGACTCTTAAAGAGTCCCTTGGACAGCAAGGATATCAAACCAATCAATCCTAAAGGAAATAAACTCTGAATATTCTTTGGAAAGACTGATGCTGAAGCTCTAATACTTTGGCCACCTGATGGGAAGAGCTGACTCATTTGAAGAAACCATGATCCTGGGAAAACTGAGGGCAGGAAGTGAAGGAGATGACAGAGAATAAGATGGTTGGATGGCATCACTGACTCAGTGGACATTAGTTTCAGCAAATTCCAAGAGACAGTGAACGACAGGGAAGCCTGGAGTGATTCAGTACATGGAGTCGCAAAGAGTCAGATGCAACTCAGCGACTGGACAATGAATAAAAAGATTCATGAAGAGGAACATGATGATTTTTCCAAATCAATAAAATCAGAAATAAAAAAGGAAAGGTTACCATAAATACCACAGAAATACAAACAGTAAGCGATTACTATGAACAATTATATGCCCCCCAAAATGCACAACCTAAAAGAATGGATAAATTCCAAGAAACAGACAATCTCACAAGACTGTATCAGGAAGAAATAGAAAATATGTACAGATCAATTACCAGTAATGACATGAAGCAGTAATAAAAATCAACATCTAAACAAAGAAAAGTCTAAGTCCAGATGGCTATGCTGGTGAAGTCTACCAAACATTCAAACAGCACTTACCCTGCTTAAATTATTCCCAAAAATTGAAAGGAAAGGAACACATCTGAAGTCANCAATCTCACAAGACTGTATCAGGAAGAAATAGAAAATATGTACAGATCAATTACCAGTAATGACTATGAAGCAGTAATAAAAATCAACATCTAAACAAAGAAAAGTCTAAGGCCAGATGGCTACGCCGGTGAAGTCTACCAAACATTCAAACAGCACTTACCCTGCTTAAATTATTCCCAAAAATTGAAAGGGAAGGAACACATCTGAAGTCATTCCGTGACCAGATAAAGACACCATGAGGAAAAAAACAAGAACTTGCTCTTCACAGTGCGTTTGTGCGCGCATGCTCAGTCGCTTCAGTCATGTCCCCTGGGATCCTGTGGATTGTAGCGTGCCATTGAATGCACATCTCCTGCAGGTTCTTTACTCACTGAGCTACCTGGGAAGCCCGTTCTTCATAATACTATAAAATGTTTCCGAATTACCTTAAATATANTCAGTCATGTCCCCTGGGATCCTGTGGATTGTAGCGTGCCATTGAACGCACGTCTCCTGCGGGTTCTTTACTCACTGAGCTACCTGGGAAGCCCGTTCTTCATAATACTATAAAATGTTACCGAATTACCTTAAATATAGTTTTATCTTAAAGTTATTAATACTTTTAAAAACAGCTTTCCCAAACAACACATGCAATTGAGATATTTGCAAATTCATGAGCCAAAAGAAAAATTTATACTGGCTAAAATAAGACTTTTAATATGTTATACATGAAAGTCGTGTAACTTGAAGAAATGATATGGAAAGCACGTCTAGGGCTGTATAGATTAAGGATGGTGCCTGCGCACGGTAATAATGGAATGAAAGAAAGAGAGTGAAGTCGCTCAGTCATGTCCGACTCTTTGCAACCACTGTCTCTTATACACATCTGGATTCATGTCTTCAGTGTTTTGAATGTTGAGTTCTAAGCCAACTTTTTCACTCTTCTCTTTCACCTTCATCAAGATGCTCTTTAGNATGTCCGACTCTTTGCAACCACGCTCCTCCATCCATGGATTTTCCAGGCAAGAGTACTGGAGTGGGTTGCCATTACCTTCTCCAGAGGATCTTCCCAACTCAGGGATCAAATCTGCGTCTCCCGCATTATAGGCAGATGGTTTACCGTCTGAGCCACCTGGGGAAGTTCTAATGGAATAGAATGGCAATAAAGCTCCTGGATTAAAACACTGAGGAATTGCAAGCCAAGGTGATTCTATTCAGGACACTGACAAATGGTGACTAATTAAAGCATTATAATTTGTAAGAGTAAATAAATACATTATATTAAGAAGCCAGCAAAAATATTGTCCTTCTCAGACCCCAGATATTATCACAACTTTCTCACTTGCTCTCTCACTTCACTGAGTATCCTATTGTAATACCATCTCTCAAAGGAGCTTTCCTGGACTATTCTACTTAAAATAGCACAATATAGGTTTAGGATGAAATGGAATTTTAGAAAAGAGTGAGAAAACATTAAAAATTAGAAATATTAACAATATATACACTTGAAATATTCTTATTGACACCAAAATGAGTGAATACATATATTCTACTTGGATCATAACCATTAAAAAGATTAAATATTTTATAATGGGCTCTAGAATTAGATATATTAATCATCACTTGAGATGAGTATTTATGCCAGAAAAATTGGTAGAGCAACTTTTTTGAGGGAGAGATAGTATAATATAACTTGAAATAGTCAGTGGTGTTAATAGAACTCTTTTTGGTTAGATCAATTGATAATTAGTTCTTCCAATTTTGCCTCCAATTTGAATGAAAAGAGTGAATTTGATTCATATTTATTCTGAATTTAATGTATACATTGAAGATGAATTCTAAAGTGATTAATTGACTTATAATACCCTTTGTAATATATAGTAACATGGTAAAGGAATTCAGATGATCATTCATGACAACTTGTATCATAGCATCACTCTAGCAAATATGAAGAATGAATAATTATATTTTGCAGTGGAAGAAACTGAAAAAAGTCCATAGAAATTAACAGTTTACTGAAAATCACTGATATTACCATAGATAGAAGTTGTAACAGAATAATAGCTTTTGTCTTAGTTCTATACACAAGTTATATGATCTTTCTTGCAATTAAGCATATTTAATTTCTGTCAATGAGATCATTGTTGTTTTCTGCATTAACCCCAGAGAAGATTCAAATATGTCCACTTATATAACTAAAATGAGGAGAACATTTTGATAAAATGTTTTATTAATAATAATAAGCATGATTATAAAAATAACAACTTTATTAACTACAGAAAATTTATATACATGTCATAACCACAGTGTTCCCCTTTGGGTAAGCATCCAGCGATACCACTCAATAGGCAGCTTATCTAATTTCCTATTTACATACAAGACAAACAGTCATAACATCCACAGTATTCCATTTTCAGTTTCCTAAAAGACAGAAACTTTCTGTGCAAATGGAAGTGAACCTACTGAAAATCACACTGTCAATATTTATAGGGTCCAGAGAATTTTAACTTTTTTTATATTAGCAAATTATTAGTTCAAAATTCAGTTGAAGATAAATTCTTCTGGATTTTATTTTGAAACATAATTTATTCACATAAAGATTGTATCTCATTCAAATTAACTTTATTTCTCAAATGAGTCTGTCTGTAAATATGGGATATAATTGATTGAAAGTAGTTCTTTTTTGGACTTATGTCAATTTAAAATATTTTTTAGTGTGAGTTTATTAAAATTCTTTACTGCATGATCCCTATATTGCAAAGCCAGTTTTGTTTGTTTGTTTGTTTTTTAGAAAAAGCAAGAAAATTCCTGACAGCAATTTCTTATTTCTTGACAGTGTTTTTTTCAAGAGAATGTTGTGGCTATAACATTCACTTTCTACAGTACCATTGGTACCAACAAGAAATATTCACAGGAATAAGTGAAATACAATTTTGTTATCACATGTCACTATTGTTATTTTTCTTGCCCTACAGTGTCTCACATTTCCCATAGTTTGAAACACGTAGATAGCAAGCAAGAGCCTGTTAATACTAGAGATTCACTCAATATAAACCATTTTACTGAGGACCTGCCCACAGCAGATAGGTAAAAGTCATTACATATTTTACAATAAAATTAAAGAAGTACACAAAAGGATTATCATTCCTTCTGCACGGCAGAGGCATTATGACAAATATTTTAATTTTACATTACTATTCCTGGTAGACATAAGAAAATGTCCACAATTATAACAGCACATAACCATTATTCAAACAGCCAAAATAAAAATATCATTGAAAACTTCTAATTTAAAGATTCTTTTTTCCATGACTCAAATGAAATGGATTTTTCCATAAATTGGATTTTTTATTTTTTATTAAGAAAAAAGAATGCCCAGGAAATAGTATTTTTCACCAAAGAAAAATGACACAGTTATTCCCCATTGCACCACCTAAAATAACATGGGTCTTGTTCATCTTGCTTTTATATCTGTTCCATCAATCTCCTATAAAAAGGAAACTCCCAAAGAAAGGACTGCTTTTTACACATGTCTGATAGTTATTGGTGGTCTTGTTTTATCCTTTAATAAAATGGAAAACACTGAGTTCAAAATGTCTATAAAGTTAGCTTCATTTTGTTATCTATGTCATCTCTATCCCTCAGTGGAAATTTAGAGGAAAAGACATTAAAAAAATATTTTTAAATGTGAGTATTTAAAAGAATTGCAATTTAGTAAGTGTTTTACAAAAATATCAATATGTGACAAAATTTTGTCATTTAGCAAGAAGAAACTGAAAAATACTTTAATATCTAGACAATTTACCTTGGAAATTTCTGTTTGATTATAATGGTATATTATGTAAGGGAGAGAAAAATACAATCAGATATACTGATATGTACTAGCAACTTGTTGGATTTCTCTTCATTTTCACTGTTTCTTGATACCAGCACATATATTATTACAAAAAAATAAAGAAAATGGCACAATTTCAAAAATAATTTTGGATTTGCTGCCCATAATCTGAACTAAGTTCTTGAGTAAAATTAAAACCATTTTACTCAAGACTGAACAGAGTCTTTTGGAATTTTTAGAGCATCATTTGGATCCCTGGCCTTAACTGAGATCATCCAAAACGAACAAGTTAGAGAAATGGACATACTAGATTCAAACTATTCAAATAATTATTTTTAAAGAATTTTTATACAGGAATATTTCGTGAAACTTCAGAACATATAATGATTACTCTTTGTTATTTCATTTCTTGACAAATACATGATCTTTAGCTAATCATGACTAACAGTAATAAATATGGTCTGGTTATTATCATACAGAATACAAAATCTGAAATTTCCCATGTATTAGGACAGATCTATGTAAAATTAACTAAGATAAAACAAAGGTATTTTGATAATATACCTCATTCAGCAGATTTGACTGTACTTTAAAAAGTAATCGAATACAGAGTTTAGAGAAACTAGTTCCTTTCCTTTTACATTTTTTCCTTTACTGTAAAGTTGTATTAGACTAAAAGACCTCCAGGTAGATAATGTTATTTTTATTTCTTTCTTCATTATATATTTTAATGCATAATTTGGTGAAAGGCTATTTACAAATTTTAGAGACATGGGAATTTTCCTCTTAAATATTTGTTTTTAAGTTAAAGAAGATGAGAAAGAAGCCAATCACAGCAGCAAGTCTTAACATCCTTAAATACATCTGAAGGATCAAAACACTTTTAAATTTCAATTAGTTATCTCTCACTTTTTTAACTACTTTAGGAAAAAAGATCTAGAAATACCTTGCATAAATAAGTGTCCCTAAATTTGAAAGAAAGAATACTAATAAGCAAATAGCCTATTCCCTTTAAGAATCAGGAACTATCTAAAATAACTTGGATAATAAATATATGTAAGCACCTAGGTTAGGTGTTATTTAGCTTTATGTGTCACGACCACACCTCAGTTGCCAAGGAGTAGAGGTCATCTGCAGATTATAAGGAGGATGATCTAGTCACTTCTGTCTTGCACTTTTCCTTAATATTCCTACTAGTCTTTAGAATTTTTAAAATATTTTTCTTAAGGAAAAACTATAAATATACAATTTCAGAATCTTTAGGGATTACATTAGATACACCACAGTTTGAACTGTAGTGTGTGCACATGTGTACCCATGTATTTGCATATAGGTGTATGTTTTTGTAAAAAGTATATGTACCAGTATTACAGGATACAGGACGAGGAGGAATGACTGAACTATAATGTATAGCATATTAAAGGTAATATAATTTAATATAGAGTTATAGTTTAAGGACACAAGACATAAATTGTTTTTGTGAAGTTGAAATAATGTTTAACTTATGGTTTATTTATTATTATGAAACTAACCTTGGAAAGCAGCTGAGAGAAATTAATTGACTTTTTCCATTATATCTTTAGCATCCAGCAATTATACCTTTGCATTTTTTAGTTCATTCAAGTATCTTCAGGAGATATGTTACTACACTTGCATGTACCTTAATTCACTTCAACATTTACAAAATAACACTGACAAAACGACAGCAAACGCCCATAAATATTAATGAGTATCTTAACAAACATGACACTCAAGTAGTTGTCTCAGGAGTTTTAAGTTACATTTTAATTCCATGTACTCGAAAATCTTCATGTAAAAGAGACGTGTTATTGGAAGCTTCAGACAGTTATACCAGCTACGATTGTGGTGCCTT
>SJYW01015039.1:0-21218 GCA_006410735.1 Raphicerus campestris
ATTTGCAGGGCAGGGATAGAGATGCAGACATAGAGAACAGATATGTAGACATAGATAGAGAAGAGGGGTGGGACAAACTGAAAGAGTAGGCCTGACATATATATACACTATCATATATAAAATAGATAACTAGTGGGAAGCTGCTGTTTAGCATGGGGAGCTCAACTTGGTGTTCTGTGATGACCTAAATGGGTGGGATGGGAGTGGGATGAGAGAGAGGTCCAAGAGGGAAGGGGTATATGTATACATATGGCTGATTCTTCATTGTACAGCAGAAATCAACACAACTTTCTAAAGCAATTACACCCCAACAGAAAAAAAAAAAAAAAGACAACGTATCACTTGCTAAATTAACAAAAGTAAATTATGATAAACAATGTTAAAGAGGTTTAGCAGAAGAGGGACACTCTTCAGCCTTGTTGTGGGAAGGTCAATCTCATTGTTTTCTCTGAAGTTTATGGGAGCAGATGTGGACAACCAAAAAGATACTCATTTTCTCAAGCCACTTGATTTTTTATAAATTTATTGAAGAAAACAGGCAAGAAAACAGATATGTGTGCATACAAATGTTTGTGATACTGAAAACTGAAAATGAGCAACTCAAAGATAAAAATTAACTAAACTATAGAAACACAGCTTGTGTACCCCAGATGGCGGTATGAAAATCCTGCATCCTGTTGGGATTATTAGAATGAGCTCTGGAGTGTGGGAAAATCCTGGCTTCACAAGTCACTCTTTGGGTGATCCTGGATAAGTTACCTAATGTTTCCCTACCTTAGGGTCCTCATTTGTAAGTTGTAGAATTACCAGTCTTAAAGGAAATCAACCCTGAATGTTTATTGGAAGGACTGATGCTGAAGCTGAAACTCCAATCCTCTGGCCACCTGATGTGAAGAACTGACTCATTTGAAAAGACCTTGATTCTGGAAATGACTGAAGGTGGGAGGAGAAGGGGACCATAGAAGATGAGATGGTTGGATGGCATCACCGACTCAATGACATAAATTTGAGCAAACTCCGGGAGACGGCGAAGGATAGAGAAGCCTGGCATGCTGCAGTCTGCAGTCCACGGGGTTGCAAAGAGTCAGACACAACTGAGCGACTGAACAGGAGCAAGAACAACTTCAGAGGATCCCCAGGAGAATTAAATATATCAACACTCCTTTTATGTAAAACATTTAGATTAGACTCAGCTACATTATGTGTGTGTCAGTCAAGTTTCCCCAGAAAAACAGAACCAATAGATGAAAGAGACAAACAAATTTAGCATAGAAACAGGCCAAGAAGTCGCACCCTCTGCTGCCTGCAAGCTGGAGAAACAGAAGGCCAGAGTAAGTCCAAAGGCTCAGAAAGCTGGAGCGCTGATACTTTGGGGCAGGAGATGATGAATGTCTGGACTCAGCAAAAAACAAATTTGCCCTCCCTGTGCCTTTTATTCCACTCAGGCCATTAAAGGCAAGCTTCTTTACACAGCCCACAGATTCAAATTCTACTCTCTTTCTGACACACCCTCCCAGACACACCAAGAAATAATGTTTTCTCAGCTCTCTGGCATCCCTTAGAGCAGTCAAGTAGACATATAAATTTTACCATCCTGTGTTCAAAACTATTATTTCACTATTAGCATGTGGGGCTTCCTAGGTGGCTCAGTGGTAAAGAATCTGCCTGCCAATGCAGAAGGCACAGGAGACACAGGTTTGATCCCTCAGTTGGGAAGAGCCCTTGCAGAAGGAGATTACAACCAACTCCAGGATTTTTGCCTGGGAAAATCCCATGGACAGAGAAGCCTGACAGACTGCAATCCATGGGGCTGCAAAGAGTCAGACACAACTTAGTGACTAAGCATAGCACAGCTATTATCATGTCTCAATAAATGATGTTATCAGAGTGTATTTTATTTTCAAATTATTTTAGAGTGAAAAAAAACCTAAGGAAATAGAACACGACATTAAAAAATATTTCTGTATCTTTATGTTTGTTTCTATTTTCTATTTGTATATAATTAGCACAATGCCAAAGAAAGTTCAAACTATTTGCACTCATCTCACATGCTAGCAAAGTAATGATCAAAATTCTCCAAGCTAGGCTTCAATAGTATGTGAACTGAGAACTTCCAGAAGATCAAGCTGGATTTAGAAAAGGCAGAGGAACCAGAGATCAAATTGCCAATATCCACTGGATCATAGAAAAAGAAAGAAAATTCCAGAAAAACATCTACTTCTGCTTCATTGACTACACTAAAGACTTTGAATGTGTGGATCACAACAAACTGTGGAAAAATCTTTACCAGACCACCTGACCTGCCTCTTGAGAAATCTGTATGCAGGTCAAGAAGCAACAGTTAGAACTGAACATGGAACAACAGACTGGTTCCAAATCGGAAAAGGAGTACTTCAAGGCTGTGTATTGTCACCCTGCTTATTTAACTTTTATGCAGAGTACATCACGTGAGTGCCAGGCTGGATGAAGCACAAGCTGGAATCAAAATTGCCAGGAGAAATATCAATAACCACAGATGGCACCACCCTCATGGCAGGAAGCAAAGAGTAATTAAAGAGCCTCTTGATGAAAGTGAAAGAGGAGAGTGGAAAAGGTTGGCTTAAAGCTCAATATTCAGAAAACTAAGATCATGGCATCTGGTCCCATCACTTCATGGCAAATAGATGAGGAAACAATGGAAACAATGACAGACTTTATTTTCATGGGCTCCCAAATCACTGCAGATGGTGACTGCAGCCATGAAATTAAAAAACACTTGCTCTTTGGAAGAAAAGTTATGACCAACCTAGATAGCATATTAAAAAAACAGAGACATTACTTTGCCAGCAAAGGTCTGTCTAGTCAAAGCTATGGTTCTTCCAGTAGTCATGTACAAATGTGAGAGTTGGACCATAAAGAAAGCTGAGTGCTAAAGAATTGATGCTTTTGAACTGTGGAGTTGGAGAAGACTCTTGAGAGTCCCTTAGACTGCCAGGAGATGAAACAGGTCAATCCTAAATCAGTCCTGAATATTCATTGGAAGGACTGATGCTGAAGCTGAAGCTCTAACACTTTGGCCACCCGTTGCAAACTGACTCCTTGGAAAAGACTGAAGGCAGGAAGAAAAGGGGACCACAGAAGATGAGATGGTTGGATGGCATCACTGACTCGATGGACATGAGTTTGAATAAGTTCCAGGAGCTGGTGATGGACAGGGAAGCCTGGCGTGCTGCAGTCTATGGGGTAGCAAGGAGTTGGACACAGCTGAGCAACTGAACTGAACTGAATGCATTGTCTGTATAGTAACATCTTTTTAAGAACTCTACCTATATTTTCGAAAGTCTGCTATGCAAGTAAAGAGAAATAACATTCATGATGCAGTAGTCACGTGCTGTGCAGTGGCGAAGGGGTTGCACTGCAGTGATGAAAGTAGTGTGATTCCCCGCTCTGCTGAGCACATACTTCCTGTAAATCCTTGGGCAGGTTTATTTTACCTCTTTAAATCTCAGTGCTATAATGACAATAGCATTAAATGAGATAATCTGCGAGAAACTTTCACTCAACGCCAAATTGTCAGACTATGCTCTGTAAAAATATTAACCAGGATTACTAGTCACCATATGTCAGTTATAACCAAATCAAATTAAGAATTACATATTTCCGGATTGAGCTGTGAAGAATCTAGAACATGAAAATTATGTCAGAGGTGACAGTTCAAGGTACAAACATACAAGTCACATCTCACCCAATTGCTAACATGTCAGAGAAATGGTTAGATCTATGTCCTATGCTAAAATGTATAGTTTTAAAATTAAAATGATACAGAAAAGTGCTTTTATTATTCTTCATTTTCACTAGGAAAGCAATCTTCATCAGAACAAGACAGAAAAATATGGAAACACACATGAATGCCTCTCATTAGACATGTCATAGCAATTTGTTCAGTTTGTTTTCATTGCATTAAGTATAAATAAAACCATTGGCCACCTGAACTAGCAAATGTCCTCACCCAAAATTTCTTTAAAATGCAGCAAAATAAATGAATGAAAGAATACATGCATACATAAAGAAATGAAATGGGTCATTAGATGTTCAGGGAAGAAATAGCAGTTAGGCTTATGATAAAATAAATATAGTATGTGATTGATTGCAGAATGGAGATGGTGAGTGTATGGTTATTTATTCTACACTTCTTCATCATTCAATACTGGGGAAAAAAAGCAATGAGAAAGTCCCATGAAATGTGTGCACTGGACTCTCTGTGGAATCCGGGTGTCCGAGGGGGTCTTGTAGGAGGAGCAGCATGCCCCTGCGCTCCAAGCCTGTCTCCACACGCAGTGTGCCACGGATGTGCTCTGTTCTCAGTAGCTGAGTGGTGGCGGGAAGCTTGGCCTGGTGAACTTGGTGCTGACTCTTTTCCCTTATCAACGTGGAAGAAAAAATGGAACAGGCTTGGATTTTAAATTTTAAAAATGACACTATTGTTTTAGGGATTTTTCTCTGCCCTGCTACCACTAAATTTATACTTGCCTTTCAAACAAACGTTAAAGGGAACATTTTATTGTGCCTTCAAAGTTTTAGTATTTCAAAGAAACAGCACCTCTATTCCTCGCTGCCAAGGCCTGGTACCACCCACCTGGGAGAGATCACTTCTGAGCTGGCCGTCTGCTTGGGAGGCATCTTTCTCGAGAGAGATGCTTGGGGAAGATCTGTGAATAGGGTGGAATAATTCTCAGACAAAGGTTAGCCATCGGTCATTCAGAAAACTTTCCTGTCTGAACCTCCCCGACGCTAACCCGTGCCTGTGCACAAGCACACAGACACGCACACACACACACAAGCCTTCCATGGCTGTTTCAATTATGTCAGCACCCCCTTTGACTGGCCACCGTTGTGGACTTGTTCAGAAGCAGTGGCCAGACTCTTCCCTGTGCTACTCTACATGTTGATAAAGAGGCTGCATTAATGTCTAAGGAAGTGTCCACTGCACAGACATAGAAATTACCTGAATGTGATCTTTTGACAAATACACACTCATCAATGGTGGCTCAGAGGTTAAAGCGTCTGCCTCTGATGCATGAGACCTGGGTTCAATCCCTGTGTCGGGAAGATCCCCTGGAGAAGGAAACGGCAACCCACTCCAGTACTCTTGCCTGGAGAATCCCATGGACTGAGGAGCCTGCTGGGCTTCAGTCCATGGGGTTGCAAAGAGTTGGACATGACTAAGCAACTTCACACACACACACACACACACACACACACACACTCATCTAGAAATGTGTGTAAAACTAGAGGTGGTATATTACTCACACTTTGCTACCGTCCTCTCATGTGGTGTTCAAGCTGACTTCAGAGCGATCCTATGTGGTTGTCTGTGGGCTTCTAGGCTGGAGTGTGGACTGTGGTGCTGAGTGGCTNAAGAATACATGCATATATAAAGAAATGAAATGGGTCATTAGATGTTCAGGGAAGAAATAGCAGTTAGGCTTATGATAAAATAAATATAGTATGTGATTGATTGCAGAATGGAGATGGTGAGTGTATGGTTATTTATTCTACACTTCTTCATCATTCAATACTGGGGAAAAAAAGCAATGAGAAAGTCCCATGAAATGTGTGCCCTGGACTCCCTGTGAAATCCGGGTGTCCGAGGGGGTCTTGTAGGAGGAGCAGCACGCCCCTGCGCTCCAAGCCTGTCTCCACACGCAGTGTGCCACGGATGTGCTCTGTTCTCAGTAGCTGAGTGGTGGCGGGAAGCTTGGCCTGGTGAACTTGGTGCTGACTCTTTTCCCTTATCAACGTGGAAGAAAAAATGGAACAGGCTTGGATTTTAAATTTTAAAAATGACACTATTGTTTTAGGGATTTTTCTCTGCCCTGCTACCACTAAATTTATACTTGCCTTTCAAACAAACGTTAAAGGGAACATTTTATTGTGCCTTCAAAGTTTTAGTATTTCAAAGAAACAGCACCTCTATTCCTCGCTGCCAAGGCCTGGTACCACCCACCTGGGAGAGATCACTTCTGAGCTGGCCGTCTGCTTGGGAGGCATCTTTCTCGAGAGAGATGCTTGGGGAAGATCTGTGAATAGGGTGGAATAATTCTCAGACAAAGGTTAGCCATCGGTCATTCAGAAAACTTTCCTGTCTGAACCTCCCCGACGCTAACCCGTGCCTGTGCACAAGCACACAGACACGCACACACACACACAAGCCTTCCATGGCTGTTTCAATTATGTCAGCACCCCCTTTGACTGGCCACCGTTGTGGACTTGTTCAGAAGCAGTGGCCAGACTCTTCCCTGTGCTACTCTACATGTTGATAAAGAGGCTGCATTAATGTCTAAGGAAGTGTCCACTGCACAGACATAGAAATTACCTGAATGTGATCTTTTGACAAATACACACTCATCAATGGTGGCTCAGAGGTTAAAGCGTCTGCCTCTGATGCATGAGACCTGGGTTCAATCCCTGTGTCGGGAAGATCCCCTGGAGAAGGAAACGGCAACCCACTCCAGTACTCTTGCCTGGAGAATCCCATGGACTGAGGAGCCTGCTGGGCTTCAGTCCATGGGGTTGCAAAGAGTTGGACATGACTAAGCAACTTCACACACACACACACACACACACACACACACACTCATCTAGAAATGTGTGTAAAACTAGAGGTGGTATATTACTCACACTTTGCTACCGTCCTCTCATGTGGTGTTCAAGCTGACTTCAGAGCGATCCTATGTGGTTGTCTGTGGGCTTCTAGGCTGGAGTGTGGACTGTGGTGCTGAGTGGCTCGCTGCTTTGATGGTGACTGGTGCTGTGTATGCAAAGAAAAATCAAATGTTTGAATCAGNCGACTTCAGAGCGATCCTATGTGGTTGTCTGTGGGCTTCTAGGCTGGAGTGTGGACTGTGGTGCTGAGTGGCTCGCTGCTTTGATGGTGACTGGTGCTGTGTATGCAAAGAAAAATCAAATGTTTGAATCAGAGGAAAACAGAAGAGTGTCGAATGAATATAAGATGTCTTCCTCTCCAACCCCCAAATGTATGCTTTATCTTGGAAACATACCTATTTGACATAAGTAAGATTTTACCAAATGACTCAAAATATAGTTAAGATGCCAGCATCATTCAAAAATATGACTCGATTCTCTGTGCAGTACTTTAGTGATGCTCCAGAAAGATTATGACAAGGACTTCTATTCCATGTTGGGAAGTGATGATTCTTATAAATAAGCACTTACTAGGAAAATTGATAAGCAAATCAGTTGTACCTATGATACAAATTTGTAAGAAGACCAAAGGATTAGGTGCTGCTAAGGCCGGAAACCAGAGACAATGAGCTACAATGGAATGGGGTTCCAGCTCTTGCATCACAACAGGATTCAGAAGGAGAGTGTTAAAGCTGAGAAACCCTAACTTAAAACTGCTGATGTGAGAAAAGCACTAATTCACAATTTGCAGGCACAAGTCACATGGCCATAGTCGGGTTCAAAAGCACAGAGAAACCAGAGAGTGGTCAATCATTACTGCAACCATTTGCCTGTTGTACTAAGCCACTTTGAGTTAGTCATCCTGCATTTGTTTAAACCCTATGATGACAGTTTATATGGGTCCTTTCCAGGCTATGTTTGTTGACAAAGAGGTCGGTGGAGACAAGGAGTCCCTGCCTTCCAGGAGGTTATCCTATAAGACACACTGTTTTAAGTAAGAAGAAGAAGAACATCATGACAAGTAGCACCCTGCAGGTGGTGTGGATGAAAGGCTGGGGGAATGCAGGAAACAAGGGGTTTGTTCTAGGTGCAATAAGTCATGGGCAAGAAGGGTAAATGACAAACCTCCAAGGAAGTGGTCAGATGGGTAACAACAGCAAGGCTGACTTTAGAAAACTGTGGAAGTTTGTGGGGATGGAGTTAAGAATTGAGGGCTTTCCTTTAGCTTTTACAAATCAAAGAAATTTGGAAGGTCTATTTTGGGGGTATTAATAAATAGGTCATGTTTTCCTTCTACATACTTTCACAATTTTTTATTTTGAAACTTTGATCCTAAACTTCCTGTCTTGTCCTCTGTGTTCTAGACTGAGGGCATCCCACACTAAAGCAGGAAGCTGATGGCCACAGTGAAGATGAAAAAGTCAGTGGAGCCAATCAACCGAGGCTCCAGCTCGTCATGAAAAGTGGAAAGTATACACTGGGGTACAAGCAGACTCTGAAAATGATCAGACAAAGCAAAGCAGAACTGGTCATCCTCATGGACTGCCCAACCTTGAGGAAGCCAAAATAGAGTATTATGCCATGTTAGTCATCACTACAGTGATATTGAATTGGGCACAGCATGTGCAAAATATTATAGAGTATGCATATTGGCTGTCACTGATCCAGGGAATTCTAATATAATATCATCAGAAGCACGTGAGGACGCACAGGTGAAACGTAAATCATGCACAGTTTTTCTTTAGTAAAACTGGCCAGAGCTTGTTTGCTTTCTTTTTTTAATACCACTTTGGTATTTACAGAGTTTCTCACTTCTCTTACTTTGCCCTCCCATGATCCCTTTTGACCTTTGAATGGTGTTTCTCATGCCCTGGCCTTTCTTTATACAGTTGGCCTTTGTTGGAGTTGGCAAACTAGACCCGGACCAACATGGTGCACACAAGGGGATGTTAGAACATTCTTTGTATTCCCCACACTCAGCCATGTGGGTCTAGATTTTCGGAGACTAAGAACAGGGCTAGTGTTATGCTTCCACATTAGTGTCCAGTGCCATATTGGGAACCCATGGCCTAAAATAGAAAAAAGTACAAAGTACAAGAAAGGGAAAGTGAAAGTCATTCAGTTGTGTCTGACTCTTTGCGACCCCATGGATTTTACAGTCCATGGAATTCTCTAGGCCAGAATACTGGAGCAGGAAAGCCTTTCCCTTCTCCAAGGGATCTTCCCAACCCAGGGATCAAACCCAGGTCTCCTGTATTGCAGGCAGATTCTCTACAAGCTGAGCCACAAGGGAAGCCCAAGAATACTGGAGTGGGTAGCCTATCCCTTCTCCAGCAGATTTTCCTGACCTAGGAGTCGAACAGGGGGTCTCCTGCATTGCAGGTGGATTCTTTACTAATTGAGCTATCAGGGAAGCCCAAATTATAAAAAGCCAATTGATAGTAAACCTTCCAGGAATATTTCTAATTTGTGGAATGAGAGGTGTCCATCAGTAAGATAATTTATCTGAGCTTCCTTATGAAAGTCATGCAACTCACTGGAGATTAGTTTCCTTTTTTTTAACATTTTGCATCATTTAACATCTTACATCTCCAGCAAGTTTGTCCTAACATTATCAGTATATATTTTACCATGTTAAGAAATATGAGCTTCATGTGTTTTCCTTGTGTAAAATTTCATTTGTTCCATAGTTAAACTTTAAAAAAAAAGTTGATTTATGTTTTTCTTCCTGGATGAGGCCTTGAGAATTGATCCTATATATTTTTTAATTGATTTGACTAGAATTATGCTAATGAGAGAATTATTAATAGTTCTTTTCCTCTGTTTCTAATAATCATTTATTTCTTCAAATTATTTACCTGTACTTTTAATTATTTCTTTTCAGTAGCCAATGAGTTATGGTTCAGTTCATGTTATAAACTCTTAAAAGGCAGGAGAGAAATTATACACCGAGGTATAAAATATTTGAAATAGATGCAAAGACTAAAAAAAATAAAATTGAAATGCCTTAAGAGCCATGTAAATAATACAAATAAANTAAGTAAGAAGAAGAAGAACATCATGACAAGTAGCACCCTGCAGGTGGTGTGGATGAAAGGCTGGGGGAATGCAGGAAACAAGGGGTTTGTTCTAGGTGCAATAAGTCATGGGCAAGAAGGGTAAATGACAAACCTCCAAGGAAGTGGTCAGATGGGTAACAACAGCAAGGCTGACTTTAGAAAACTGTGGAAGTTTGTGGGGATGGAGTTAAGAATTGAGGGCTTTCCTTTAGCTTTTACAAATCAAAGAAATTTGGAAGGTCTATTTTGGGGGTATTAATAAATAGGTCATGTTTTCCTTCTACATACTTTCACAATTTTTTGTTTTGAAACTTTGATCCTAAACTTCCTGTCTTGTCCTCTGTGTTCTAGACTGAGGGCATCCCACACTAAAGCAGGAAGCTGATGGCCACAGTGAAGATGAAAAAGTCAGTGGAGCCAATCAACCGAGGCTCCAGCTTGTCATGAAAAGTGGAAAGTATACACTGGGGTACAAGCAGACTCTGAAAATGATCAGACAAAGCAAAGCAGAACTGGTCATCCTCATGGACTGCCCAACCTTGAGGAAGCCAAAATAGAGTATTATGCCATGTTAGTCATCACTACAGTGATATTGAATTGGGCACAGCATGTGCAAAATATTATAGAGTATGCATATTGGCTGTCACTGATCCAGGGAATTCTAATATAATATCATCAGAAGCACGTGAGGACGCACAGGTGAAACGTAAATCATGCACAGTTTTTCTTTAGTAAAACTGGCCAGAGCTTGTTTGCTTTCTTTTTTTAATACCACTTTGGTATTTACAGAGTTTCTCACTTCTCTTACTTTGCCCTCCCATGATCCCTTTTGACCTTTGAATGGTGTTTCTCATGCCCTGGCCTTTCTTTATACAGTTGGCCTTTGTTGGAGTTGGCAAACTAGAGCCGGACCAACATGGTGCACACAAGGGGATGTTAGAACATTCTTTGTATTCCCCACACTCATCCATGTGGGTCTAGATTTTCGGAGACTAAGAACAGGGCTAGTGTTATGCTTCCACATTAGTGTCCAGTGCCATATCGGGAACCCATGGCCTAAAATAGAAAAAAGTACAAAGTACAAGAAAGGGAAAGTGAAAGTCATTCAGTTGTGTCTGACTCTTTGCGACCCCATGGATTTTACAGTCCATGGAATTCTCTAGGCCAGAATACTGGAGCAGGAAAGCCTTTCCCTTCTCCAAGGGATCTTCCCAACCCAGGGATCAAACCCAGGTCTCCTGTATTGCAGGCAGATTCTCTACAAGCTGAGCCACAAGGGAAGCCCAAGAATACTGGAGTGGGTAGCCTATCCCTTCTCCAGCAGATTTTCCTGACCTAGGAGTCGAACAGGGGGTCTCCTGCATTGCAGGTGGATTCTTTACTAATTGAGCTATCAGGGAAGCCCAAATTATAAAAAGCCAATTGATAGTAAACCTTCCAGGAATATTTCTAATTTGTGGAATGAGAGGTGTCCATCAGTAAGATAATTTATCTGAGCTTCCTTATGAAAGTCATGCAACTCACTGGAGATTAGTTTCCTTTTTTTTAACATTTTGCATCATTTAACATCTTACATCTCCAGCAAGTTTGTCCTAACATTATCAGTATATATTTTACCATGTTAAGAAATATGAGCTTCATGTGTTTTCCTTGTGTAAAATTTCATTTGTTCCATAGTTAAACTTTAAAAAAAAAGTTGATTTATGTTTTTCTTCCTGGATGAGGCCTTGAGAATTGATCCTATATATTTTTTAATTGATTTGACTAGAATTATGCTAATGAGAGAATTATTAATAGTTCTTTTCCTCTGTTTCTAATAATCATTTATTTCTTCAAATTATTTACCTGTACTTTTAATTATTTCTTTTCAGTAGCCAATGAGTTATGGTTCAGTTCATGTTATAAACTCTTAAAAGGCAGGAGAGAAATTATACACCGAGGTATAAAATATTTGAAATAGATGCAAAGACTAAAAAAAATAAAATTGAAATGCCTTAAGAGCCATGTAAATAATACAAATAAATAAAGTTTATCAGATGTAAATAATAGAGGATGGTGGTAAAAATAAAGTTTATTGTTTCCCCTCATTTTATGTATTTGTTGACCAAATAAAACACTTTCAGCTTAAAAAAAAATCAGCCTGCCATTTGGAAGTCACAGATTCTAATATAAATCCTCATTTTATAGGTGAAAAAAGTGGGGAAAAAACTGGAGAAATCAAGTGACTTCCTTCTCAAAAAGCAAATTAATAACAGAGGTTAAAACAAAATGACCAGTTCCTAGTATGGGGATAAGTGGACTATTTTTCAAATTTGTGCACCAAGTGTTTCAAATATACTGATTGGGTAGGGCCCCTTCACAGTCAGTCCTAGTTGCACCTCACATTGCTGCTCTGTGATTTCTGATGAACAAAAATGGCATCTTAGTTGTTGTATCTTACACCTTCAACCAAATAGGTACTATCAGTCAAAATACTAGGAAGAAGAATCCTCTGGTCCAATAAAGAGATAGTGAAAATTAACCTTATTAGAAACTTTAAGAAGTTGAGCATAGAGAACCCAAATTTTTATTTTACTTTTTTATGGTTTTGAATATATACACACACACATATATATGTATGTATTTTACAGGAGTAATGGTCTTTGAATGAAATTGACCTCTTGTCAACAGGCACAAATAAATAACATATCTGTCTTGTAAATAAATAAATCAAGATTTCAATGCATTGTTAATGCTTCTTATTCTTGCACATACTTTGTTAAAATACAATATTAACTTTTTGACAGCTAACAATTTAGATGAAGTGAGAAGATGAAGAGAAAACTGCACTCATTTCCTCCAAAACTGCAAAAAATATATTCAATTTTAGATTTGTAAATATCAATTTGAATGATTGATCCAATATTTTCCCATTATATTTCTTCTGATCATCTGGCTTCAGGTTTGTCAACTCAGGGACCGAACATATCAAGTAAATTTTTGTGCACAGACATCATAAAAGATGTGACAATTATACCACATATCCTTTTTGTGAAATGAGCTGTTCCAGGTGGCTGACACAATTATTTTGTGCTGAAATTCTCTGTATTGGATGATAAACTGGGTAGGAACACAGTATTTCCCTTTTGTTTTTAGATATGCATTATTCACTTATTAATTGCTGAGTTGTGCAAATGCATCTAATCTTTTTTTTCTGAGCTTTTGAATATGTGACCCACTTTATCATTAATGTCATAAGCATCACTGATGCCTTTTTGTATTCATCTTGAGTAGTGGTGACATGCCTTCTTTTTAAAATGTTCTTCTTTTTGCTTTTATGGACAGAGTGAAAAATTTTAAATTTACAATTACATTCAGGGTTCACTACAAAATAATTTTAATGATGGTGTCTCTCGACATCTTTTATACCTTCTTGAAAGATGATGCAATATCTTGGACAGCAAAACAAGAAAACTAGAAGACAACGCAAGAGTGGTGTTTCATTTCAGCTCTGCATCGTCCTTCTGGACGAGTTCATTATTCTTCCCTGACATAATTATTTTGTCTTTTCAGTTTCGTTGAGAATAATTATGAGTCATAATGACATAATTCCCAGGAAGGTAAAATAGAAAAATATCTAAGGTATTGGAAAAAAATAAAAGCACTAAAATTTCACAATTTATTCTACATTCATAAAGAAAACAAATGGACTCAGATAATAATTGGATTCATATTTTTGGAGATTTCTAAGGAAAGAAACTAAGAGTTATGACATGTCTATTCTGGAAAAAAGAGATAATAATGAAAAAGTCTTAAGTCTAAAATTGGGTCTCATGGGCTTAGATAGTGTACCAAGAGTTAATAAAAACATTTTGTTCTTAAGATTAATGTATATGATTAGATAATGAACTTTGATTACAAGAATGAAAATAAACATCCTCATGAAGCAAACTGACATTAAGAGACATATACATGGAGTCTGGGGGTAACAGTCTATAGGGTCGCAACGAGTTGGATACAACTTAGTGACTGAACAACAACAACATCATTGTGTGTTTTCATCAGTAACAAACTTCCAGATGTAACGTGAAACAATTTGCCTGTAATTTACTCTTACAGTTTTTCATTTTCTTCCTTAGGGTGGGACTGAATAGAATACAGATACACATGGCATTTAGTGGGCGCTGAATACAAGGTAGGGAAAAATAAGTCCGCAAATTGGTCTTATCCTGGAGAAAATCAACCTAAGATGCCACAGAATTCTTCAGAGTAAAGATTTCACATAATTTATCACTAGGGTGAGTTTTAATTGGAATACAACCAAAACTTCATAGTTCTTTAGAACATAATCATTTATGAAACATAGGACTCTACCATAATGAGGTTTCCATTCATATGAGTGGGTTATTTGGTGAAATATTATACAAAAAGCCAAGGAGTTTCTTTAAAAGGAAAACTTGAATACTACTTTTCAGAAGTGTATTAAAATATCTGTGCCTGGTTATGGTTGGAGATTTCTTATTGAGGTAGATATTTGGCAGTCTCTTTCTCTAGTGATATATAGAGAGATTTTACTCACAAGTTATTTTACTTATTTAAAGTTGTCTTGAAGCAAAACTGCTCAGCTTATAGCCCATTTAGATATTTTTCTATTAATATTGGCACTATTTTCCTAAGCAAAGGCTTAAATTATTTGTTTGTCAAATGTGCTATTTCTTGTTGTTAAATACGATACTAAGCATCATATATATGTATATATGTACATATATATATGTTTGCCTAAATTCAAAAATATTTGAGATAAATTATGTTAAAAGACACATGCACTACAGTGTATTTTTAAGATAAATTTTACTTAAGAGAATCACAAACAAAATATAATTAATAAGAAAACAATATGTCCTTAGTTGCTTCAGTTGTGTCCAGCTCTTTGCCACGCCATGGACCATAGCCCTTCAGGCTCCTTGGTCCATGGAATTTTCCAGGCAAGAATAGTGGAGTGAGTTGCCATGCCCTCCTCCAGGGGATCTTCCCAATTCAAGGATTGAACCAGCCTCTCCTGAGTCGCCTACATTGCAGGCAGATTCTTTATTACTAAGCCACAGGGGCAGCCCCAAGAAAAAAATGTACATTTAGACCAATTACTTCCGAAATCCTATTAAAATGAAAATAAAGGCCCTATTTGAAAGGCATAAATTCTTAAAGACAAAAAGCTTTAGAAAAGAGACAAGAAAAGAATTTTGAAAGCTAAGGGGAGATGAGTTTGTGATGATTGATTTAACCCACTTGTGCAAAGTACAAAAAAGTGACCTAAGGTATTAAAATCATAATAAAAGTAAAGTCTGAGTAGAAAGGTTAAACTATAAAGTTAAAGAGCTATCTCAGATTGAGAAAGACAAAATGATGAAAAGCTAGAGAAAAAGGATGCAGAACCCGAAGTTTAACATTCAAATGACAGAGTTCTTGAAAGAGAGAAGGGAAATGTAAGAGAGAAAATAATTACTGAAATAATCAAGGAGATAATACAAGACAGTTTACTAGAATTAAAGTGTTTCTGGACTGAAGGGTTTATCATATGCAGAATAAAATATGTAAAAAGTGGCTTGTTGTGTCCTTGAGACATCTGTTGTCTCTGAACACAAAAAGAAAACTATACACATTACTAAAAGGGAAAAAAATGTCACACTTTTAGAACCAGATTCGTCTTAGTCATTTCACCAGAAAGTAGAAAGGGGAAAATGCTAGAAGGCAGTGGAGCAGCTTACAAAAACTCTGAATGAATTAATTTCCTTCAAAAGATAAGCTACAGGAGACTTGTCATGGCTTTAGTCTAGGACACCTCCCTATCCCTCTTCCAAGTGCGTGAGAGGATTTGTCTTTTCCCATCGCACATGTCTCCATACTGTCTTCAGATCTGATTTTGAACATGTTGTAAAGGCTTCAAAGGAGGCATGGAAGCAGAATAGGAAAAAGTTTATAAGCAAAATTGGCTTTAAAAGCCTTTTTCTGCTTATTAATATTTAGGATTTGGAGACTGAAAAGTGAAGCAACATCCTCTGTAGTGTTTCCAGTTGGGATTATATTCATAAATTTATTTAAAATTAATAACCTCATAAAACAGAATATCACAAAACATTAATGTGCTATCAACATGCAGTACATATTTCTTCTAAGAGATAAACTTTTCAGCTAAGCACGAACCCAGATACAAATTCTTTTCAAGCCAAATGACCTTTATGAATTGTCTGAAAAAGTCCCCCAGAGTGTTTGCTACAATTGAATACTTCATGAAAAGGAGCTTCATTTCCAAATGTATGTAATGCCATTTTATACATTATTTGATTCTATGATTGAACACAAAATATTGACAAAACAATAACATCCCCCAGAATTGAGCAGCTGTGAAATGACACCTTTCTGAGGATGGGCATTTGATTATTTCTGTTATCAGCTTGTAGCAGCAATGCTATCTTGTGTTACTTTCATTCTGTGACTGTTGTGGAAATGACATTGACAAAATGAGAATTTTAATGTAGACTCATCTATATTGAAATTTATAATACCCCCAATAGCTCAATCTACCTAAAATGTTCAGTATATAACTGTTGTGTTTAATACAGCACATTACTCTCAAACCATTACATTCTTCTCAAAGACCCACAAGCAAACAATTTTTCAATATGCATGACCATCTATTGAGCCTGCCATCTTGCTAAATTTGACACTCTCTTCCTTTCCTCCAGCCTTCACTGGTTGGTTCCCAGCTTAGATCCCAGAGCCCACCATTATGATCTCTCCTTGCAAGTCTCTTCTTTGGTTCTAATTTTTCCAGCAAAGCTCAAACCTTGGCTTAGCCCACCCTCCAAGTAGCCCCAGCCTGTACCGTGCAGCTGAGCGGTGGTGAGGAAGACAGATGAGCAGAGTGGTCTCACTTTAGTAAGGGTTAGTTGCTCAGTCATGCCCAACTCTTTGCGACCCCATGGACTGCAGCCCACCAGGCTTCTCTGTTCATGAGATTTTCCAGGCAAGGATACTGGAGTGGGTTGCCATTTCCTTCTCCAGGGGAATCTTCCCAACCCAGGGATTGAACCCGGGTTTCCTGCACTGCAGGCAGATTCTTTACCAACTGAGCTACAAGGGAAGCCCCTCTCACTTTAGCTGCTCCTAATTTACATGGACTAGTAGGGGCACCACTTATTGTTGCTGTATTTCCCCGACACACTCTCTTTGTCACTGTCCTAAATGTCTAGGTGAAGCCTCGACTTTCTCAAACCTTTAACACTTTGTCTGCCTCATCATGCTCAGCTGATGACTTCTTTTATCAGTTCAGTTCAGTTCAGTCACTCCGTTGTGTCCGACTCTTTGCGACCCCATGGACTGCAGCACACCAGGCTTCCCTGTCTGTCACCAACTCCTGGAGTTTACTCAAACTCATGCCCACTGAGTCAGTGATGCCATCCAACCATCTCATCCTCTGTCATCTCCTTCTCTTCCTGCCTTCAATGTTTCCCAACATCAGGGTTTTATCAGTGAGAAGGTACAAGTCAACAGGACTGAAACCCCGCATGCTCCCTGACTCCAGCACACCTTGCCCACTTCATCTGTGTTCATACATTCTCCTTCTCATCTGGTGCTGTGGGCATCTGTGTTCCTAAGGCCAGCTCTTGCATCTGTGTGCTCTCTCCTACTCAATGGGGTCATTTCAGCAACCTTCCCCTCGCCTTCCTGTATCATTAACTTCCCTTTCCAAAGCCTACAGACATACACTTTTAGCTCACATCTAAGTAAAACAGAACAACAAAAGCAGCCTCTTCTGTGCTCAATGTCCCCTTTTCAGAAATGTTCCAAGATTAGGTTATCTCTTTTCAATCTTTTGTACTCTTTTCTCTTTTGCTTGAACCTATTCAAATTGAGGTTTCATCTCCACTCCTCCATCAAGATAGCGCTCTCTTCTTCAAGACTCCCAGTGACATCAAGACACTAAAGAAGCAGTTCTCAGCCCTCATCTTGAATGTCTTTCACCATGGTTGAGTACATATTTTTTAAATTAATTCTCCTTTTGCCTTCCAGGACTACCCTTTCTTTGTTTTTCTTTATTTAAATTTTTCCGATTTGTTTCAAATCTGGAAAATTCAATAGAGTAATTGACACATGAAATCGCATATCTTCATTTTTCTGTTAATTTCATGATTGTTTTCATTTCTATATTAAAATTCAGCATCTTCTAAAAGCTATTATAGTCATTTAAGTATGTATTTTGTGCATTAAAAACACATCCAGCAGTATTTTGCTGGCCTTGAGAAGACTGTGTGTAAACAGAGCATGGCTGCTACAGCAGATTGCCTGGTGTGAATGTTTTTTCTGCCACTTACTGCATAAATAACCTGGAATTTATTACTCAGACTCTCTGTGTTTCATTTTTCCAACGTGAAATGGTGATGATAATAAGACTTATTTCCTAGGGCTATTGTGTAGATTCAAAAAGTGAATGCATATACATTCAGAACAGTTCCTGAAAGTCAGTTAGCACTCAATAAATAGAAGTTCAGGTTTCATGATGTGTAGAAAGCAGCATTAGCCTTTCATTGGAATCACCTCAGGGTATCACTGTCAAAAGATTGGGGACAGAAAGTAGAAAGGAGATTCCACTGTCAGTTCACTACATCACAATAGGATTTGTGATGAGACGTTATATGGGAATAATACACTTTGTCTAGGTGTATGTATGGGCTTCCTGGTGGCTCAGAGGTAAAGAATCTGCCTACAAAGCAGGAAACACAGATTCCATCCCTGGGTTGGGAAGATGTCCTGGAGGAGGGCTTGACAACCCACTCCAGGCTTCTTGCCTGGAGAATCTCATGGACAGAGGAGCCTGGCAGACTACAGTCCATGGGTTTCAATGAGTTGGATGCAACTGAACAAGCATGTGTATGTATATGATTGCTCAGCATGTATCATTTGCGTAAGATTCTAAGGGGGAGAGACATCCTGCCCTGCAGAGGCGTATGGCCCAGCTGACGGAAGTGCAGCACAGAGGCAGCAGCCCTGTGTGCTAAGGCCAAGAGGACAACCGCATCTGCAAGACTGGCCACACCTGCCTGGCCTGCAGGTTCAGTGCGTGTCTGTTTCACGTGCTCCAGATAGCTAAGACTTTCACACCCACCAAGAGTGAGGGAGGGTTGTCTACACCTTTTAAACTCATGGGACCCTAGAAAATCTGAAAAAAGTGTAAACTATATCCCCATATTTTTGCTTCAACAAAAGGTTTAGAAATAAGACTGCAAGGTGGAGAGTTTGGGAGAAAATGTGTGCAAGTACCTAGATGGCTGAATCCCTTGGCTGTCCACCTGAAACTGTCATAACACTGTTAATGGGCTATACCCCAGAAACAAAAAAAAAAGCAAAAATAAATAAATAAAAGAATCAAGGCTGTGAAGAAAAACTTATCTTGCTCTAAATCAGAAATTAGAAGTTCAACCTAAGAAACCATTGTAAGAAATAAGAACCCTCTTGATAATGAGTTTATTTACTATTTTGACATGGAGAGAACCGCCAACATGGGCAATTTTTTGAATAAGACCCAGGAGAGGCACCAGTGTATCATTTTCTGTGTCTTGGGAAGACAAAAGGGTGTCTTTCCCAGGTGTCAACTCAATATCTATTTCAGATAGGACCTGGTAAATAATAATATCATTAATACAGTATGTTAAAATATATGTGTATGCTAAGTTGCTTCAGTAATGTCCAACTCTTTGTGACCCCATGGACCATAGCCCACCAGGCTCATCTGTCCATGGGATTCTCCAGGCAAGACTACTGGAGTGAGTTACCATTTCCTCCTCCAGGGGATCTTCCCAACTCTATATCTCTTATGTCTCCTGCATTGGCACATGGGTTCTTTACCACTAGTGCAACCTGGGAAGCCCATTAAAATATATACCATATGCATTTAATATAAAAAATAATATATAAGATAAGATTAAAACTATAATAAACAATCACTTAATGTACTTGAATTAATCATTTGAATGAATACTTGTAATCCTAGTATTGTTGAGTTACTATACTTTTCATTTGAAGACTAAAAAAGTGATCTGATGGTATTTTTTTAAAAACTTATCAGTAATGAAATTGGCTTTCAATCACTCAGATGATTCCCCAGCCTCTGCTCTGAGCAGATGTTCTGACCTGTCTTGGATGGCAGTTTATTTACAGAGACATCTCATCACTGAATGAGGGGGAGGCACCTGAGTTGGGGACATCTCCCTGCAGAGATGACTGTAGATCTGAGCCTCAAGGACACAGGGGAGTGGCCTCGTGGAGCGGAGGACAGACACAGACTGCATGGCCTGTTCCAGGAATGCATGTGGGTCCAAGGGCTGCAGCCCACAGGTCTGTGCATGAGTGTGTGAAAGAGTGTGAGGGTATCCGTGTGTGCACTCACAACTGGGCACCATAGTGACTAAGGAGGCTGGATGGAGAAATCAGGCCACTGACTCAACTTAGTTAAATGCCAAAAATATTGATCTCATTGTNACTGTGGAAGTTTGTGGGGATGGAGTTAAGAATTGAGGGCTTTCCTTTAGCTTTTACAAATCAAAGAAATTTGGAAGGTCTATTTTGGGGGTATTAATAAATAGGTCATGTTTTCCTTCTACATACTTTCACAATTTTTTGTTTTGAAACTTTGATCCTAAACTTCCTGTCTTGTCCTCTGTGTTCTAGACTGAGGGCATCCCACACTAAAGCAGGAAGCTGATGGCCACAGTGAAGATGAAAAAGTCAGTGGAGCCAATCAACCGAGGCTCCAGCTTGTCATGAAAAGTGGAAAGTATACACTGGGGTACAAGCAGACTCTGAAAATGATCAGACAAAGCAAAGCAGAACTGGTCATCCTCATGGACTGCCCAACCTTGAGGAAGCCAAAATAGAGTATTATGCCATGTTAGTCATCACTACAGTGATATTGAATTGGGCACAGCATGTGCAAAATATTATAGAGTATGCATATTGGCTGTCACTGATCCAGGGAATTCTAATATAATATCATCAGAAGCACGTGAGGACGCACAGGTGAAACGTAAATCATGCACAGTTTTTCTTTAGTAAAACTGGCCAGAGCTTGTTTGCTTTCTTTTTTTAATACCACTTTGGTATTTACAGAGTTTCTCACTTCTCTTACTTTGCCCTCCCATGATCCCTTTTGACCTTTGAATGGTGTTTCTCATGCCCTGGCCTTTCTTTATACAGTTGGCCTTTGTTGGAGTTGGCAAACTAGACCCGGACCAACATGGTGCACACAAGGGGATGTTAGAACATTCTTTGTATTCCCCACACTCAGCCATGTGGGTCTAGATTTTCGGAGACTAAGAACAGGGCTAGTGTTATGCTTCCACATTAGTGTCCAGTGCCATATTGGGAACCCATGGCCTAAAATAGAAAAAAGTACAAAGTACAAGAAAGGGAAAGTGAAAGTCATTCAGTTGTGTCTGACTC
>SJYW01015040.1:23265-33287 GCA_006410735.1 Raphicerus campestris
AGTTGGTAAAGAATTTGCCTGTAGTGCAGGAGACCCGGGTTTGATCCCTGGGTTGGGAAGATCCTCTGGAGAAGGAAATGGCAAACCACTTCAGTATTCTTGCCTAGAGAATCCCATGAACAAAGAGGCCTGGTGTGCTACAGTCCATGGGGTTGCAAGAGTCAGACATGACTTAGCAACTAAACCACCACCACCAAATATATTATTTCCATCTAAATGACCGATATTTCTTATAACTTGAATTATAATGTAAGTACTTTGAGACCATGGTTTTGTTTTAGTTTTTGCCTTTCCTTACTTAGAACGTAGCTGCCTGACAAATATTTGGAATCATTAAATCCAAATCCATTAAATCATCATAAATCATTTCATAAAAAATGAAAGCTAATTTATAGACCCAATTAATAGTGTTTTAATCAATGATATAAGTATTTATATTGGCTAGTCATATAATGAATGTATTTATATGTCTTACTCTGTTTAAGAATACATTTATTTAATGAGGCGTGTTCCATTTTGTGAGGCATTTATGTACATGTTTTTGTACATTGGTCAAGTGCCAATATCCATGTCACCAAGAACTTATCAAGCATCTACAATATGTTCAATGCAGAGCTTATTAGTTATTTGTGATGTCAGCTTGATAATCTCAGGGAAGAAGAATCAGGAAACTCAGTATCTTGATAAGTTGAGCTTTGTACTGGGTAAATAAGGATTTTTTTCTGCTCTTTATAAATCTGCTCTTTCTTTATTCAACACCATTATTAATCATCTACCATGTATCAGGTACTATGTTGGAGGATATTTTTATTTTTCTTACTTGTAGTTCTTTTTCTTTCATAAACACATTGAGCACAGTAAACAAGCAACCAAAACTTGAGATTGCTGTCTAAATCAAGTTTTTCATTTTTTATACATTAGACTTTAATTATTGGACTAATAATTAATAAACAATCACTGCTATATATGATGGAACTGGTTCCAAATAGGGATATGCAGAGTACATCATGAGAAATGCTAGGCTGGATGAAGCACAAGCTGGAATCAAGATTGCCAGGAGAAATATCAATGACCTCAGATATGCAGATAGCAACACCCTTATGGCAGAAAATGAAGAAGAACTAAAGAGCCTCTTGATGAAAGTGAAAGAGGAGAGTGAAAAATTTGGCTTAAAACTCAACATTCAGAAAACTAAGATCATGGTAAGCAATCCTGTCACTTCATGGCAAATAGATGGGCAATCAGTGGAAACAGTGACTGACTTTATTCTCTTGGGCTCCAAAATCACTGCAGATGGTGATTGCAGCCATGAAATTAAAAAACGCTTACTCCTTGGAAGGAAAGTTATGACCAACCTAGATAGCATATTGAAAAGCAGAGACATTACTTCGCCAACAAAGATCTGTCTAGTCAAGGCTATGTTTTTTCCAGTGGTCATGTATGGATGTGAGAGTTGGACTATAAAGAAAGCTGAGTGCTGAAGAATTGATGCTTTTGAACTGTGGTGTTGGAGAAGACTCTTGAGAGTCCCTTGGACTGCAAGGAGATCCAACCAGTTCATCCTAAAGGAGATCATTCCTGGGTGTTCATTGGAAGGACTGATGTTGAAGCTGAAACTCCAATACTTTGGCCACCTGATGCAAACAGCTGATTCATTTGAAAAGACCCTGATGCTGGGAAAGACTGAAGGTTGGAGAAGAAGGGGACAACAGAGGATGAGATTGTTGGATGGCATCACTGACTCAATGGACATGAGTTTGAATAAACTCTGGGAGTTGGTGATGGACAGGGAGGCTTGATGTGCAGCAGTCCACGGGGTCGCAAAGAGCTGGACACGACTGAGTGACTGAACTGAACAGACTCTGTATCAGATCTTGTTTAAGATACAATAGATATATAAATACTTTGGGAACATATTTTATTCTCATAGAAAATGTACACTTTAAATAATATACACAATAAATGGACAAATCAGAAATAATCTCAGAAGAGGATAAATATTTAGAAAAAATTTGAAGAACTTCTGCTTCTCAAAATAAAGGACCCCTTCCACTGAAAACAGTTAGAATAATTAGATAACATATTTCTTTAAAAACAGACTTGAAGAGATGTGTAAACTAAACAGAGCTGTGAAAAATTATGAGGCCACAATCTAAGGGGAGAAGAAAGCACAATAGAAAGTCAATATTTAGTTCAATTTTTTTTTCTAAAAGTATTTAGAGAAGATAACCAAGAAGCCAGAAATCTTAGCAAATTTTGTCACTCATGTAAAGCAGGGAGGTAGAAATTCGAGTCATTCCTAGGAATGAAAGTTGTTTTTAAAGTTTTCAAGGTTTTATCCTTAAGAGTTAAACTGTGAGGATGAACCTAGATTAATATATATACATACATGAATCTTGATTTTGTTAAAGGTGATCTTGAATTGCTAACAGGTCTAGAAATTCAGCAAATGCAAATATTTCTCTCTGGGGGAAGATAAATTCATAAAATATTTGTAATTTCTTCTATATCATTTTGTATTTAATTTCTGTCTCTAGTGTAAAATAACTAGGCATATCATGCATACCAGGTTACAAACATAATAGAGAAAATAAAAAGAGATTCAAAAAGGGTCCAGAGAATGGCATAATAGAACAAAGACTCTAAAATGACTGTGCTAATATTTTCTTAAAATGGCATGTTTGAAAATTTGTCAGTCTTAAAGACAGAATATTAAAGTCTTGTAACTGTTTTATAACTGTAGCACCCTGCATCTAGTACTAATAACTGAAGAGTAGGCTTAATAGTTATCTTAGTCCACACAGACTGCTAAAGAACTACCACAGATTAAATAGCTTAATGAACAAATGTCATTTCTTATAGATCTAGAGCCTGGGAAGGGCAAATAAGTCAGATTTGACATCTGGTTCATAGACTGCCATCTTCTCACTGTGAACTCCTCTGATAGAAAGGGTGTAAAAGCTATCTACAAATCTCATCATGACTAGTCCACTCTCATGATCTAATCACCTCTGAAGGGCCTCACTTCCACATGCTATCACATTAAGGAATAGGTTTCAGCATTTATATTTGGAGGATTCACAAACATTTAATGTATAGCTAAGGGCAAAACTGAAGAAATGGGAAAACATGTCTTAGTAAGAGAGACAGTTTCCATCAGGTTCCTTCTAATATTGCTGTGATTAGTATGATGAAAGCTATGTAGTCCAGCGATGACCTCTTAGCATGATTATTATTTTTTGCATTTTTTGTACATAAATTAACTTCAGGTGATACATTTAATTCTATCATTCTAAATATAGTATCAACAAATCTACTGATTTCTGTCAATTTATTTAATCAGTTTTTATTATATTTTGTTTCTGTATAATAATTCTTTGCAATGTTATGCTAATATTGACCCTCTAAGTACTAAACATTTATAAACCATATTTAGGCTATGACTGTGACAACATTTTTATGATAGTACTCATAAGTAAAGGAAATGTAATAATGTGTCACATAATCTGTGCTGTTTGAAAGTATGTTTCAAGTATTTGGGACAAGCAAAGTCCATTTATGTTTTATACATTGATTAGGACAAAGCCATTCATCATATTATATACATATATATAAATATATATATATATATATATAAAATTGTGCCACAACTTCGAATTGGAGAGGGCTCAGTTATCTTACTAAAATGTTTCCACTACAGAACCCTTTGTTGGGGTGGATCAGGGTGCTGACTCTTTTTCATTATTGTGGATACTACTCTGTAGAAAGTGTTTCAGTCTGAACATTTGTCCTTTATTTGGCCCAGGAAAATGTTTTACTTTATTTATTCCTGTCTTATTTTCTTCCTATCCCTGTTTCTTCCATTCCTACTGCAACATGTTTTAGGCAGTTGCTCAACATTTTGTATTCTAAAACTGTTTTCTGGATGCTCCAGTATTTTAGATGTGTATAAGAGACAGCAGTAGGGTCNTATTCCTGTCTTATTTTCTTCCTATCCCTGTTTCTTCCATTCCTACTGCAACATGTTTTAGGCAGTTGCTCAACATTTTGTATTCTAAAACTGTTTTCTGGATGCTCCAGTATTTTGATTGTGTTCTCACAGCTTATTTCAATTCTCATTCATCCTTCTTGATTGTCTCCCTGGGCCTCAACATGGACAATTATCACCAATGTTCTTGGCAATTTTGTCCAGGTGTCCCTTTTTCTATTTCCTTTATCTGTGAGTATAATCTTGCTTACTTGCAGTTCCAGAAATCCTTTGATATCTCTGGATTGCTGTTTTGTTATTGGCATGATCAAAGATTTTTTTTCCAAAGAAGAATAGGAGGATTGATTTGTAATTCATAGACTCCATTTTATTTATATAATTGTATCTATGTAATGATAAGTTGTACCACACGTAACAAATAAAATACCTTTAAATTATATCTGCAGAATCAAAAATAAAATTGTCACTTAAATAAATGAGAAAATATTATAATAAGAGCACCAGGTAATTGGGGGGAAGGGGTCAATTTCATAATGACTGTTACTCAGATCATGAACTCCTTATTACCAAGTTCAGACTTAAACTGAAGAAAGTAGGGAAAACCACTAGACCATTCAGGTAGGACCTAAATCAAATCCCTTATGATTATACAGTGGTAGTGAGAATAGATTTAAGGGACTAGATCTGATAGAGTGCCTGATGAACTATGGACAGAAGTTGCTGACATGTACAAGTGACAGGGATCAAGACCATCCCCATGGAAAATAAATGCAAAAAAAAAAAAAAAAGGCTGTCTGAGGAGGCTTTACAAATAGCTGTGAAAAGAAGCAAAAAAGCAAAGGAGAAAAGGAAACATATAAGCATCTGAATGCAGAATTCCAAAGACTAGCAAGGAGAGATAAGAAAGCCTTCAATACAAAGAAATAGAGGCAAACAACCAGAATGGGAAAGACTAGAGATCTCTTCAAGAAAATTAGAGATACAAAGGGAACATTTCATGCAAAGATGGGCTCGATAAAGGACAGAAATGGCATAGACCTAACAGAAGCAGAAGATATTAAGAAGAGGTGGTAAGAAGACACAGGAGAACTGTACAAAAAAGAGGTTCACGACTCAGGTAATCACGATGTGTGATCACTCACTTAGAGCCAGATATCCTGTAATGTGAAGTCAAATGAGCCTTCAAAAGTATCACTATGAACAAAGCTAGGAGAGGTGATGGAATTCCAGTTGACCTATTTCAAATCCTGAAAGATGATGCTGTGAAAGTGCTGCACTCAATATGCCAGCAAGTTGGGAAAACTCAGCAGTGACCACAGGACTGGAAAAGGTCAGTTTTCATTCCAATCCCAAAGGAAGGCAATGCCAAAGAAGGCTCAAACTACCACACAATTGCACTCATCTCACATGCTAGTAAAATAATGCTCAAAATTCTCCAAGCCAGGCTCTCGCAATACATGAACTGTGAACGTCCAGGTGTTCAAGACAGTTTTAGAAAAGGCAGAGGAGCCAGAGAGCAAATTGCCAACATCTGCTGGATCATGGAAAAAGCAAGAGAGTTCCAGAAAAACATCTACTTCTGTCTTATTGACTATGCCAAAGCCTTTGACTGTGTGGATCACAATAAACTGTGGAAAATTCTTTAAGAGATGGGAATACCAGACCTCTGACCTGCCTCTTGAGAAACCTGTATTCAGGTCAGGAAGCAACAGTTAGAACTGGACATAGAACAACAGACTGGTTTCAAATAGGAAAAGGAGTACATCAAGGCTGTACATTGTCACCCTGCTTATTTAACTTTTATGCAGAGTACATCATGAGAAACGTTGGGCTGGAAGAAGCACAAGCTGGAATCAAGTTTGCAGGAGAATTATCAATAACTTCAGATATGCAGATGACATCTCCCTTATGGCAGAAAGTGAAGAAGAGCTAAAAAGCCTCTTAGTGAAAGTGAAAGAGGAGAGCAAAAAAGTTGGCTTAAAGCTCAACATTCAGAAAACTAAGATCATGGCATCTGGTCCCATCACTTCATGTGAAATAGATGGGGAAACAGTGGGAAAGTGTCAGACTTTATTTTTTCTGGGCTCCAAAATCACTGCAGATGGTGAATGCAGCCATGAAATCAAAAGACTCTTACTCCTTGTAAGGAAAGTTATGACCAACCTGGATAGCATATTGAAAAGCAGAGATATTACCTTGCCAAGAAAAGTCTGTCTAGTCAAGGCTATGTTTTTTCCAATGGTTATGTATAGATATGAAGTTTTGACTGTGAAGAGAGCTGAGTGCAGAAGAATTAATGCCTTTGAACTGTGGTGTTGAAGAGAGTCCCTTGGACTGCAAGGAGGTCCAACCAGTCCATCCTAAGGAGATAAGCCCTGGGTGTTCTTTGGAAGGACTGATGCTAAAGCTGAAACTCCAGTACTTTGGCCACCTCATGTGAAGAGTTGACTCACTGGAAAAGACTCTGATGCTGGGAGGGATTGGAGGCAGGAGGAGAAGGGGATGACCGAGGATGAGATGGCTGGATGGCATCACGGACTCAATGGACATGAGTTTGAGTGAACTCCAGGTGTTGGTGATGGACAGGGTGGCCTGGCATGCTGCGATTCATGGGGTCTCAAAGGGTCGGATATGACTGAGTACTGAACTGAACTGAACTGAACTGATTTTCATAATATTATAGTCTAAGTGAGGCATGAATTCAGCCTTTCCAGCAAAATAGAGATAATTCAGGAACAAAGACAAGACACTCTTTATTGTTGAATTTCTTGTAATGTCTGTATGTTTAAGAAATAAACCCAACCAGTGTTCATAAAATGAAGCAATGTTTTGGTGGTTAGATGCTTTCAAATGTAGACTGGTCAAGTCTGTTCCTACTAAGCCACAGGGATAGTTTAATATAAAACTTTTTGTTTTCTTATAGGTTCAGTGGGACAAGCAAGTAAAATTACTCATTATTAATGATATATATTTTATGTGTGCTTGAGAGTAAGAGTATATGTATTTCAGCTGAGTTTGAAAGTTTAGAAATTCTTTAATTTAGGAGAAGAAGCTCCAAAAATTAAATAGTACAGTAACTTCTCTCACTTCATGAAAGTGATGTGAAATGTTTTATTTAAATATTTAATTTTTGTATGTACTAATTGATGAATGTGCCAATTCGCCATTCATTTTGGTTTTATATATGTGAGAAATTAGTGTGAATAATAGGAAACAAGTGTTATTTCTTTCTCATCAGACACAACATTTTTCCGTCATATGCTTAGTCAGTAGACTTACTGAAATAGCAATGAAGTTCAGGTCATTCTTTCGGAAACTAAGTCTGTCCAAGTTGGCATTTCCTATACTGCAGTACAGGCTGGGAAATCAGCCTAATACTTTATTTCCTTGCTATAAAATTAAACAAGCAAAGAGAGGAAATGTTGGTCTGGATGCTCACCTACATATATAATGCCTCCTTCCCTACAGGGAGATTGCTTGCATATTGTGATACTATCTGCCCTGACTGATAAAGGGTAAGTCCATTTCAAGATGAAAAACGAAGCACATACCAAAATTAATAAACATTCCTATGAATGGATTTCCCTGGTGGCTCAGTGGTAAAGAATCTGCCTGCAATGCAGGAGACACAGAAAACATCAAACCTGACCCAAGGTTTGCTCCTTGGGGCAGGAAGATCCCTTGGAGAAGGAAATGGCAGTCCAATTGAGTATTCTTGCTAGGAAAAATGCCACAGACAGAGGGGTCTGATGGGCTCAGTCTGATATGACTGAGCACACACATATTCCTATGAATAGTAAGGTATAACATTTCTTTCACTATTAAAAACAAAAGGCCTTATGTTAATTAATCATGCACTTCTATAAAATTTAATGTTGTAATAATACAGCTAGAGATAATAAATTCAGTTCAGTTCAGTCACTCAGTTTTGTCCACCTCTTTGTGACCCCATGAATCGCAGCACACCAGGCCTCCCTGTCCATCACCAGCTCCAGAAATTAGTCCCTAACAAATTGTACAACAAAATAGATATAGATATGATAGGTAAAATGTACACATTAGCAAAGAAAATGTTAAAGCCATTCTCAAGCAGTCTTTTAAGATTTGTCAGTCCCAATTGGGTCATTTTTTATTATTTGTGTGTGTCTTTCTGCATGAGAGAGAGATTATTTGGTGTAATTAATAATTTTTATTCTAATATTAAATATCTATTTTCTTTTTATAAAAAGTTTCCTGTTAAAATGCCAAGTGTACCTAGTGGATGGAGGTCTGTTATTATTTAGCAAATAAATTAAGAGAACTAATACGCTTACATGTAATTCTTGTAAATATGAACTACCACGTGACACAGTATTAGCATGCTTTTTCATTAAAATAAGGCCCAACAGATCAGAAAGTCTTTTAAAATTAACTTTATTTTTCTCGACTCTCCCAAAATGATAAAATGCAATTATACTTCTAATAACGTACAGTTTTCTTTTAATCTAAAATCATCTTTGTGACTTGGTAAAATGTGTAAGTGTCTAGATTTGCTTATTGTAGTGATCACTTTGCAATACATACATATATATATATATATATAAAATCATTATGCTATATACCTGAAGCTAATATAATGCTATATGTCAGTTAATCTAAAAAAATAATCTAGATTTGATTACTAATTTTTACACTAAGAATTCTTTATTCTACCAAGGTAAGTATTTGTGGCCTTGGGCACTTTATGTAAATTATTTGTGCTTCCAATTTGTTATGTGAAAAACGGGAATAATTATACCTGTATTTTAGGATTGGTCTGTAAATTAAATGAGTTTCAGCATTGACAACACATAGAGCCAAGGCTGACTAATGTTCCATAAATATTGGTCACTATTACTATTTTGTATACCGCGTCCGAGGTCAGTGGCAGCTGGGAGGAGGCACCCCACATCCGAGGTTGGTGTGGCGGCCAGGAGCAGACACCTCGTTACTGAGGCCAGTGGTGGCTGGGAGGAGACACCCTCTGTCCGAGGTTAGGGAGGCGGCTGGGTAGAGCTATCCCGCGTCCAAGGCCAGGGGCGGCTGGGGGAGACACCCTGCGTCAGAGGTCAGAGGCAGCCAGGAGAAGCTACCTCGTGCTCCAGGCCAGGGGCGGTGACACTGAGGAGACACCTTGAGCCTGAGGCCAGGNGTAGAGCTATCCCGCGTCCAAGGCCAGGGGCGGCTGGGGCAGACACCCTGCGTCAGAGGTCAGAGGCAGCCAGGAGAAGCTACCTCCTACTCCAGGCCAGGGGCGGTGACACTGAGGAGACACCGTGAGCCTGAGGCCAGGGGCGGCAGCTCAAAGGAGCCACCCACGCCCGAGGCCAGGGCTGGCGGCGGGGAGGATCAACCCGAGGAGCAGTGGCTGCGCAAGAGCAGGAAGGCCTAGAGGAGTTTTCCCACACTGAAGGTCAGGAAGGCGGTGGTAAGGAGATACCCCTCGTTCAAGGTAAGATATAGCAGCTGTGCTTTGCTGGAGCAGCAGTGAAAAGATACCCCACACTCAAGGTAAGAGACCCCAAGTAAGATGGTAGGTGTTGCAAGAGAGCATCAGAGGGCAGACACACTGAAACCATACTCACAGAAAACTATTCAATCTAATCACACTAGGACCACAGCCTTGTCTAACTCAGTGAAACCAAGCCATGCCTGTGGGGGAACCCAAGATGGGCGGGTCATGGTGGAGAGGGCTGACAGAACGTGGTCCAATGGAGAAGGGAATGGCAAGCCACTTCAGTATTCTTGCCTTGAGAACCCCATGAACAGCATGAAAAGGCAAAATGATAGGATACTAAAAGAGGAACTCCTCAGGTCAGTAGGTGCCCAATATGCTACTGGAGATCAGTGGAGAAATAACTCCAGAAAGAATGAAGGGATGGAGCCAAAGCAAAAACAGTACCCAGACGTGCATGTGACTGGTGATAGAAGCAAGATCCAATGCTTTAAAGAAAAATATTGCATAGGAACCTGGAATGTCAGGTCCATGAATCAAGGCAAATTGGAAGTGATCAAA
>SJYW01015040.1:34151-53320 GCA_006410735.1 Raphicerus campestris
GAAATAGATGGGGAAACAGTGGGAAAGTGTCAGACTTTATTTTTTCTGGGCTCCAAAATCACTGCAGATGGTGAATGCAGCCATGAAATCAAAAGACTCTTACTCCTTGTAAGGAAAGTTATGACCAACCTGGATAGCATATTGAAAAGCAGAGATATTACCTTGCCAAGAAAAGTCTGTCTAGTCAAGGCTATGTTTTTTCCAATGGTTATGTATAGATATGAAGTTTTGACTGTGAAGAGAGCTGAGTGCAGAAGAATTAATGCCTTTGAACTGTGGTGTTGAAGAGAGTCCCTTGGACTGCAAGGAGGTCCAACCAGTCCATCCTAAAGAGATAAGCCCTGGGTGTTCTTTGGAAGGACTGATGCTAAAGCTGANGCCATGATCTTCGTGGCTGATCATCCAGATGGCTGGATGGCATCACCGACTCGATGGACGTAAGTTTGAGTGAACTCCAGGAGTTGATGATGGACAGGGAGGCCTGGCATGCTGCAATTCATGGGGCCACAAAGAGTCAGACATGACTGAACTGAAGTGAACTGAACTGATGCGTATACACACACACACACACACACACACACACACACGCACACACGCACACATATGTATATAAGCACATATATCAGTTTAAGCCCAACAGAGGAAAAATGTCTGCTGAAAGACAAAGAAGAAAAGAAAATGAAAGAATATTACAACAGTTATCATGAAACATTATCTTCTATTTTTTTTTGAAGTAAAGAAAATAAAGGTACACTAATGAAAGATTACCTAGCAGAAGAATTATTTCTGTCTCTAAAAAATTTCTGATGATAATCTGATTGCCTTTTGCCTGGTCGAAACTTGGAATGAAGCATATCACTTGTCACAATTAAAGGAGAATGCTACTGCATGTAATATTCTTAAAATTTGTCATTAAATTCAGAAAGCTTTGAGGGCAAATGAAGCTATAAAGAGTCTCTGTAAGCTCTTGTAGAAAATAATTGTTTAATTAACTTTGTAGAATAGTAATATTTGGTCAGTTACAAAGGCCCTTTGGATTCTAATATTAAGGAGGTCAGGGACGTGAGTTCAGTCCTTCAAGGAACTATAACTGTGTCCTTGAGCAAAGACTTTCTTAATCATACATCAAGACATCACCTGAATTATCCCATTAGTCTCAGGATAGAACAGGGAATATGAATGAATCACTGCTATGGGAAATTAATGATAATGGAGCCAGTGATACCCTGATGGCCTCATAAAGGCAATGACCACCTAGGAGGCAATTCCCAGTAATTTTCCATAAACTAGTATTCCTTTCTTTTTTAGTTTTTTTTTTTTTTCCTGTGTGCAAGAATCATTTTTATTATTGTTTTTTGGCTTCTCCTCAGCCAGATTTGCCATGATCAGTCTATTCAATGTGACTACATGTTTCAGGAGCAAATAGAATGTGCAGCTACAAAGACAGATAATTCACATTAGCTGGACTATCCCTTAGGTCTTCCCACTGGAGGAATCTCCAGTACAAATTTAGTGCAAAGGTACTGTTGTCTGCAATCTTGAGAGAGACAAATTAGGGCAGGGGGTCACAAAATAATTTTGATTCTTATTCAGATTGACTCAATGTCATTTTGTATGTCTCAAATCACAAACTCAGTTCTTTACCTAATTATATTATTAAAACTACATTTTTGGAGCCATTTTATTTGAACTGAAATAGCTATACTTGACAGACATACAAAATTGATTATTATAAGTAATAAAAAAACCCATTAATTTTCTGTAGGTAGAGAATCCTCTTTGTATTTACAGTTCAAATTATAGTGACTTCTATAATATTAACATTAATAATAATTTAAGACCAAGTGTAGAACACCTCACCTATAATGCATCATGTGTGATTATGTAAGCAATATCATATGATATTACAGACAGTCTTTAAAATTTGTTAAGCTCAAAAATTTACTGATTATCTAATCTTGTGGAAAAATAATGGTATAAAAATTGCATATTATCTTGACATTAGACAATAATGTATATTGCTGTGTAAAATATCTATAATTAGGGATCTAGCTAATGAATTTGAAAATATCTTTCACACTGTTCCTCAGCTATCTTTTTAAATTGATTATTTCAAAATATTGAGATTAATATTTTGTTTAGGAATTAGATGTCTTGGATAAAGATCTTTCAAAGCCATTTTAGTTCACAGCCCCATCAAACAGCTTCTTAATGTATTTCTTGATTTATCAAGAAGATTCAAGTCTTGTCATGGTCTGTTGAGCTGACTGACTTTAAATCTTGGAGCCTCATGGGTTTACCCCTGGAAAGGAAAAAGAATGAATTCAGTACCATACTTCCTTTGAAATCCAGCTCTTTTGTCTANTGCAATCTTGAGAGAGACAAATTAGGGCAGGGGGTCACAAAATAATTTTGATTCTTATTCAGATTGACTCAATGTCATTTTGTATGTCTCAAATCACAAACTCAGTTCTTTACCTAATTATATTATTAAAACTACATTTTTGGAGCCATTTTATTTGAACTGAAATAGCTATACTTGACAGACATACAAAATTGATTATTATAAGTAATAAAAAAACCCATTAATTTTCTGTAGGTAGAGAATCCTCTTTGTATTTACAGTTCAAATTATAGTGACTTCTATAATATTAACATTAATAATAATTTAAGACCAAGTGTAGAACACCTCACCTATAATGCATCATGTGTGATTATGTAAGCAATATCATATGATATTACAGACAGTCTTTAAAATTTGTTAAGCTCAAAAATTTACTGATTATCTAATCTTGTGGAAAAATAATGGTATAAAAATTGCATATTATCTTGACATTAGACAATAATGTATATTGCTGTGTAAAATATCTATAATTAGGGATCTAGCTAATGAATTTGAAAATATCTTTCACACTGTTCCTCAGCTATCTTTTTAAATTGATTATTTCAAAATATTGAGATTAATATTTTGTTTAGGAATTAGATGTCTTGGATAAAGATCTTTCAAAGCCATTTTAGTTCACAGCCCCATCAAACAGCTTCTTAATGTATTTCTTGATTTATCAAGAAGATTCAAGTCTTGTCATGGTCTGTTGAGCTGACTGACTTTAAATCTTGGAGCCTCATGGGTTTACCCCTGGAAAGGAAAAAGAATGAATTCAGTACCATACTTCCTTTGAAATCCAGCTCTTTTGTCTAATAGCTTTAAAATTAGCAATGAGCCCAGGGGAGTCATTTAGTGCTGCTCTGAATGTTAAAGCATGAAGCCTTTTGATTTGAATCTTGGGAAGCTTAAAAATTTTGTTTTATCTTAATATGAATCCAAGCCTTTATTTTTAGTTTGATAAATATGCAAGGCACAATGCCATTTCTTGTCAACCATTTCTTACAGATGGCATACCAAAAGAAACAAACTTCCTCTGCTTTAAAAACAAAGTCCTGAATGAACAGCTTATTTCTTCACATGTCTTACCTTTTCTTTAAAGAGGAAATATTAGTGCATATGAAGTTGATTCGATCAAGTAATCTATATCCTACACTCAACTGATAAACTGTATATAACACTCTACCTTGATTAGCCATATCTTGGATACTCTGACTTTTATCTGAGTGATCCTGACTTATTTCTGTGTATGAAGTGAACCTGAATATTATTTTAATTAAAAGTGAACAGTGATCACATTGTTAGTTGACAGCTTTGAGTTTGATTATTACATGTGTTATCTTGCTTCAAATTCATAACAGTGAGGTAGTATAGTTTCCCCCATTTCATTAGTGAGGAGAGTAAAATTAAGAAAATTTAGGTAATTGTCCAAGGATTTATAACAATTTTAGCCTGATCCTATATCTATAAAATGAAGCCAGCTATATTTTCATCTCTGAACTGTCATAAAGTAAAATAAGAAACTATACATAAATTATCTGGGATGTAGTAGACACTCACAATGAATAGTATTGTAGTTGTGTTACTGTCATTGTTGTGACCATAGTAGGTATGGATGCATGATTTAAATCAGAATATCTCTGACTTTGAAACCTCTTTTACCAATATTTTTTCCAGAAAATCTGTGTTTGGTATTTTACAGTTTATGTGGAAATGTTCTGTGAAAGTTTGATTTAAATTTTGTAAGAAATAAGAACCGTGCTTAAGTATAAATTAGGTATATTTTAGTAGAGCTGTAGTCTATAGTGTTGTCTTACTGAAAATAAAGTTCAAAAAAGTATTACTATCAGGTTTATTTATAGTTAAACAGACTTTTCCTGAATTTCAAAAAACTGAAGATTGACTCCTAAACTACTAGTATGGCCTAATGAATTCTTAATGAACTACAAACTTTGTAAGTCAGAATGTGCTCTCATTCTTTTTATTTACTATCAACCATAATTAAATGTTCAAATCATGAATATTTAAAACATCTTTAAAGAGAAATGACTTTTTCAAAATAGAATACCATTTGAATTATACTGATGACCCAAAATAGTCTACCTTTTTTAAAAGTGGAGGTTGATTGATTTTTACTGACAAATAAAAATTGCCACATGCTGATCTGAATAGAGAATGAACACAGGCATTCATTTAAGAAGGATCAACTGGCCTTTTTTTTAAGTTTCTTTGTGTGTGTGCTTTATTAATTGAAATTTACTTCTTGTAATCTGCCTCTATTTCTGCACCACCATCTTTTACTTAGACTTTGTATATGTGTGCCCACACATGTACAAACATGTATGCCCAGTGTTGATAAAGAGAATGTTCTAATTTCTCGCTTTCTTCTATGTGAATGTCAATAAAAAGTTATATGTATACTTCCTTTTCACACCTAAATTGTATACTTGAAATAGTCCCCTAGTATTTTCTATATTAGTCTAGTCAAAGATATTTGAAGAAATGGAACCAATATTATGTGTAAATATAAGAAATTAGCTCACACAACTATAGAGGTTGAGAAGTCCTAAGAACTTGGCAAATAGTAGAAATTAATGTTCCATTAGTAGAGTCTACTCTTTTCCAAGGTTGGAAAGTGGTTAAGTTAAAATGACAATTTTCACTGGTGAAGAAAAAGCTAACTGTCAACTTCATTCTTCCTGGATTTTTTTTTTTTTTCTGTTTCTGGAAATCTACTTACTTTTGTCTAGTTTTAGGAGTAGAGCCTGTTCCTAAGTGTCAAGTTTTCAGAGAAACAATAGAAAATCAACTTGAGGGTGTATGCCATTTCTAGTATAAATAAAAAGATCAAACCAATCCATCCCTTTCTTAGATTCAGTAGTGATATGCAGCATAAAACATGTTAAAGGTAATTTTTCCTTAGTAGAGTATAATATTTAATTATGTATTACATTTTAATTTAATTTTGTTCAAATTTGGAATACATTTTACAGTCTAAACACTTTTCTAACTCAGGAATGAACCACATAGATTATACTATCCTCAAGCACAGGGATTATCTTTCATCTACTATTTTATCACCAGCTCCAGTCACTGTCACTCATGCTTATTAGATGATGGTTGAATCAAGACCTGAATGGCAACAAGGAGTTAGTTAAGATCTGGTGGCAGAATGTTCAACCATGCAAATGTCAAAGGCATAGAAGATAACATAGTAAGCAAGAGCCAAACATGTATTATAAGGACAGAGAGGAAAAGTTTGTAGAAACAGAAGACCTGTGGAATGAGCTTCATAGTGTTGGGGTATTTGTAAAGTAACTTCTCAATAAATCTATATATAGTCTTTTTCAGATTCTTATCTATTGTAAGTTTATAAGATATTGAATGTAGCTTCCTATGCTATAAAGTAGGACCTTGTTTTTTATCGATTTTATATAGTATTGTGTGTATCTTTTAAATTCCAAGATTCTAATTTATCCCTCCCTCCTCTTCTCCTTTGGTACCCATAAGTTTGTTTTCTATGTCTGTGAGTCTGCTTCGGTCTTGTAAATAAGTTCATTTGTATCACTTTTTAAAATTCCACATAAAAGTGATGCCATATCATCTTTGTCTTTCTCTGTCTTACTTCACTTTCTATGATAAACTCTGGGTCCATCCATGTAGCTGCAAATGACAGCATTTCATTCTTTTGTATTATATATCTAAATATCACATCTTCTTTATCCATTCATCTGTAGATGGACAATTAGGTGTCTTCTGTGTCTTGGCTATTGTAAATAGTGCTGCTATGAACATCAGAGCACATGTATATTTTCAGAGTTTTCATCTTCTCTGGGTGTATGTCCAGGAGTGGAATTGTTGGGCCATATGGTAACTCTGTGTTTAGTTTTCTAAAGAACTTCTATACTCTACTCCATAGTGGCCACAACAATTTATATTCCCAGCGGTAGTGTAAGAGGATTCTCTTTCTCTACATCCTTACCAGCATTTATTATTTGTAGACTTTTGATGACGGCAGTTCTGACTGGTATGAAGTGATACCTGTTTGTAGATTTGATTTTCATTCCTCTAATAATTAGCAGTATTGAGCATCTTTTCATGTTCCTGTTGCCATCTGTATGTCCTTTTTGGAAAATATCTATTTAGATCTTCAGATCATTTTTTANTTTCAGAGAAACAATAGAAAATCAACTTGAGGGTGTATGCCATTTCTAGTATAAATAAAAAGATCAAACCGATCCATCCCTTTCTTAGATTCAGTAGTGATATGCAGCATAAAACATGTTAAAGGTAATTTTTCCTTAGTAGAGTATAATATTTAATTATGTATTACATTTTAATTTAATTTTGTTCAAATTTGGAATACATTTTACAGTCTAAACACTTTTCTAACTCAGGAATGAACCACATAGATTATACTATCCTCAAGCACAGGGATTATCTTTCATCTACTATTTTATCACCAGCTCCAGTCACTGTCACTCATGCTTATTAGATGATGGTTGAATCAAGACCTGAATGGCAACAAGGAGTTAGTTAAGATCTGGTGGCAGAATGTTCAACCATGCAAATGTCAAAGGCATAGAAGATAACATAGTAAGCAAGAGCCAAACATGTATTATAAGGACAGAGAGGAAAAGTTTGTAGAAACAGAAGACCTGTGGAATGAGCTTCATAGTGTTGGGGTATTTGTAAAGTAACTTCTCAATAAATCTATATATAGTCTTTTTCAGATTCTTATCTATTGTAAGTTTATAAGATATTGAATGTAGCTTCCTATGCTATAAAGTAGGACCTTGTTTTTTATCGATTTTATATAGTATTGTGTGTATCTTTTAAATTCCAAGATTCTAATTTATCCCTCCCTCCTCTTCTCCTTTGGTACCCATAAGTTTGTTTTCTATGTCTGTGAGTCTGCTTCGGTCTTGTAAATAAGTTCATTTGTATCACTTTTTAAAATTCCACATAAAAGTGATGCCATATCATCTTTGTCTTTCTCTGTCTTACTTCACTTTCTATGATAAACTCTGGGTCCATCCATGTAGCTGCAAATGACAGCATTTCATTCTTTTGTATTATATATCTAAATATCACATCTTCTTTATCCATTCATCTGTAGATGGACAATTAGGTGTCTTCTGTGTCTTGGCTATTGTAAATAGTGCTGCTATGAACATCAGAGCACATGTATATTTTCAGAGTTTTCATCTTCTCTGGGTGTATGTCCAGGAGTGGAATTGTTGGGCCATATGGTAACTCTGTTTTTAGTTTTCTAAAGAACTTCTATACTCTACTCCATAGTGGCCACAACAATTTATATTCCCAGCGGTAGTGTAAGAGGATTCTCTTTCTCTACATCCTTACCAGCATTTATTATTTGTAGACTTTTGATGACGGCAGTTCTGACTGGTATGAAGTGATACCTGTTTGTAGATTTGATTTTCATTCCTCTAATAATTAGCAGTATTGAGCATCTTTTCATGTTCCTGTTGCCATCTGTATGTCCTTTTTGGAAAATATCTATTTAGATCTTCAGATCATTTTTTATTGGGTTGTTCTTTTTTTTAATAGTGAGCTTTATTTGTTGATTTGTATTTGTTGATTTTGGAAATTAAGCCTTGTGAGTTATATAATTTGCAAATATTTTCTCTCAGTCTGTAGACTGTCTTTTGTTTTGTTTATGGTTTCCTTTTTCTGTGCAAAAGCACAAAAGCTTATAAGTTTGGTTATATTTCCGTCTTTGTTTTTTGAGATGAGTTTAGTCACTCAGTCATGTCCAACTCTTTGTTTTTTAACCATGTTTAAAGTCCTCCAATTATATTAATGACTTGTATCAAAGGGAAATGATGCATTCATTGGAATCTTTCTTTTCTTATTTCTTGTGTTTTTGTAGAAATGTAAGTAATGCTCTGAGTCTGTGTTGCTAATGGCACCAGTGGAAGGACATTGACAAAGCTTGGTGCCATGGCCTTTGTTATGTCTCTTAGTCATCCTTTCCTTAGTTTGGCCGGTGGAGATGGGGTGTAGGGGTACTTCCATATCTTTCTTTTGGGCTCTGTGATTGCTCACTTCAGAAAGGGAGCTGAGAAGAGACAAATTTGTACCTGTAAATTTATTTGACCTGCTGCATGATTCCAAGAAGAAAAAGATGTTTGGTATCATGATATTGGAGTTCTCAGATGAAGGAGGTAGGGGAAGGCCAATACTTGTTGGAATCCTTCTTTAAAGAAAAAATAAAAAGAAAGTATTCGAGAACCTTCACAAAATATTAACCTTCATAAAATATTCATTAGATACGGGGTGGCTCAGATGGGAAATCAGCTACCTGCAAGGCAGGAGACCCAGGTTCAATCCCTGGGTTGGGAAGATCCCCTGGAGAAGGGAATGGCAACCCACTCCAGTATTCTTGCCTAGAGAATTCCATGGACAGAGGAGCCTGGTGGGCTACATACAGCCCATGGGGTTGCAAAGACTTGGACACAAGTGAACGACTAACACTTCCACTTTTTAATAAAATATTAATATTCTACTAAAGTTAAGTTGAACATTTGTGGTTCTTAATCTCACTTGTAACCCAAAACTACTGTTTTCCCTCCAGGGATCAAACTCTGCTGTCTCACCCTTTGATATACTCTTGCTGTAGTTTTATTGCCTATGGCTCCTCACAGGGTGACTTGGAAGCTTTAAAACCTGCTATGATCTTGTGATTTTTTTTTTTTTTAAATCAAAAAGTGACTCTTGTGCCTCCAAATTAACAACCCACTGGCATTCACTCAAATCTCTGTATAGCTCCAGGTAATTCTCACAATTGTAAACTGTTTGGTGCAGACTTAGGTTGTTAATATTATAGCTATCCTTTGACTATTTTTTAATTCCCCTTGATTCTTTTAGCAATTTACTTTCCTATAAAGCAACCAAGTTGGAACAAATTTTGCCTACTGCTAAGGCATTCAGTACATACTATTAATACCTAAAGCTTGAAGGTCCCAGGTCCATCAGTTCAGTTCAGTTCAGTTCAGTCGCTCAGTCATGTCAGACTCTTTGCAACCCCATGAATCGCAGCACACCAGGCCTACTGTTGAAACTGTTTAAGTATTCTGATTTTCTTATGAGTAGGTTTATGTCACTGATTGATGGAAGTTAGTAGTTAAAGATATGCCAATTCAGTTTCTCAATTTCTTGGATTTAGCTTGCCACTGACCTAACTTCTTATTCTAGGCTATTTGTGACTACTAAAAAAATCATTTAGAAATGAAAATACAAGAACTGCTCTACTATTTACAAAGCTGAGCTAAATCCAGAATGGAAACATGTGCTCTTGTTTTGTTTAGTTTGCATTTGTGCTTTAATTTTATTCAAAACAATTTGAAGTTTTATGTCACTCTGTTCTGCTATGACATGACACTTTATGGGAACTTATTTAAAGAAATAAACACTGGATCTGTATACTTTGAGTATAGTTTATAAATAATTAGTTGCAGGCATAGAAATTGAAACTACCCATCTTCTTATTTTCTTTGCCAGGAGTTTTCATCCCCTCAGGCTTTCTTTTTCGTTATGTGAAACTGCTGCCAGTAAATCAAGATTTTTAAATATATCAGGCCCTCCAGAAGGATAAGAGAAATTTCACTTTAAATGTAAGTGGTCTAAATGAAGATGCTCAAGAAAGATAGTGTCTATGAATGTTTTCAGATGATCTAGAATGCAGAAAAATATCATTATCATATTATGCCATTCCTTTGAATATGAGCTGGAAATGCATCTGAAAAATCTNAAGAGAAATTTCACTTTAGATGTAAGTGGTCTAAATGAAGATGCTCAAGAAAGATAGTGTCTATGAATGTTTTCAGATGATCTAGAATGCAGAAAAATATCATTATCATATTATGCCATTCCTTTGAATATGAGCTGGAAATGCATCTGAAAAATCTCCTGTAAACTTTTGTTAATCTGGACCTTTAAAGATGCCAGTGGAATGCAATGTTCAGCTTGATTTTTTGCTATGGAATGTTTTCCAGAAATAGCATGAATGAAATTTGGTGGTGACATCATTTTTAAAAAATTAAATTTATTTATTTTTAACTGAATGATAGTTGCTTTACATTATTATGTTGGTTTCTGCCAAATATCAGCATGAATCACCATAGGTGTACCTATGTCTCCTCCCTCTTGAACATCCTTCCTAGCTAAATCCCTACCCAAGCCCTCTAGGTTGTTATAGAGCCCTGGTTTGAGTTCCCTGAATCATACAGCAAATTTCCATTGGCCGTCTGTTCTACATATTGTAATGCATGTTTCCATGTTTCTCTCTCCATACCTCCCAGCCTCCCCCTGCATGTCCTCTGTCTGTGTCTCCATTGCTGCCATGCAAATGGCAGGTTCATCAGTACTTTATTTCTAAATTACACCTATATGTGTTACGATATCATATTTGTTTTTCTCTTTCTGACTTGCTTGACCCTGTATAATAGGGTCTAGCTTCATCCATCTCATTAGGACTGACACAAATGCATTCTTTTTTNTTCTAAATTACACCTATATGTGTTAGGATATCATATTTGTTTTTCTCTTTCTGACTTGCTTGACCCTGTATAATAGGGTCTAGCTTCATCCACCTCATTAGGACTGACACAAATGCATTCTTTTTATGGCTGAGTAATATTCCATTGTATATAGGTACTGTAGCTTTTTTATCCATTCATCTGTCAATGGACATCTAGGTTGCTTCTTTGTAATAGCTAAGGTAAATAGTGCTGCAGTGAACACTGGGTTATGTGGTTTTTTTGTGTGTGTGTTTTTTTTTTTCCAATTTTGGTTTCCTCAGGGTATATGCCTAGTAGTGGGCTTCTCTGAAGGCTCAGATGGTAAAGAATCTGCCCATAATGTGGGAGACCTGGGTTTGAACCCTGGGTTGGGAAGATCCCCAGAGAAGGGTATAGCAACCGACTCTAGTATTTTTTCCTGAGGAATTTCATGGATAGAAGAGCCTGGTGACCATGGGGTCACAAAGAGCTGGACATAACTGAGCAACTAACACATACACATGCACACACATGGTGGTTTTATTCCTAGTTTTTTAAGGAATCTCCATACTATCTTCCACTGTGGCTGTATCAGTTTACATTCTCACCAATGGTGCAAGAGGTTCCCTTTTCTCCACACTTTCTCCAGCATTTATTGTTTGTAGATTTTTTGATGATGTCCATTTTGACCAGTGTGAGGTGATATTTCATTGTAGTTTTGATGTGAATTTCTCTAATAATTAGCAGTTTTGAGCATCTTTTCATTTGTTTATAGCCATCTGTATGTCTTCTTTGGAAAAAATATATGTTTAGCTCTTTTGGACACTTTTTGATTGAGTTGTTTGTGATGGTGACATCTTAAGGAAGAGAGGAATGCTTCTCTTCTAAAAGCCCCATATTGAACTATCAATTCAGTTCAGTCACTCAGTTATGTCTGACACTTTGCAACCCCATGGACTACAGCCTCCCTGCCCATTGCCAACCCCTGGAATTTACTCAATCTCATGTCTATTGAGTTGGTGATGCCATCTAACCATCTCGTTCTCTGGCATCCTCTTCTCCTCTTGGCTTCAATCTTTCCCAGGATCAGGGTATTTTCAAATGAGTCAGCTCTTTCCATCAGGTGGCCAAAGTATTGGAGTTTCAGCATCAGTCCTTCCAATGAATATTCAGGACTGATTTCCTTTAGGATGGACTAGTTCGATCTCCTTGCAGTCCAAAGGACTCTCAAGAGTCTTCTCTGATACCACAGTTCAAAAGCATCAGGTCTTCAGTGCTCATCTTTCTTTATAATCTAACTCTCACAATATACATGACTACTGGAAAAACCCAGCTTTGACTAGACAGACCTTTGTTGGCAAAATAATGTCTCTGCTTTTTAATATGCTGTCTAGGTTCCTCATAACTTTTCTTCCAAGGAGCAAGTGTGTTTTAATTTCATGGCTGCAGTCACCATCTGCAGTGATTTTGGAGCCCCCAAAAATAAAGTCTGCCATGGTTTCCACTGTTTCCCCATCTGTTTATTTCTCATGAAGTTATGAGACAAGATGCCATGATCTTAGTTTTCTTAATGTTGAATTTTAAGCCAACTTTTTCACTTTCCTCTTTCACTTTCAACAACAGGCTCTTTAGTTCTTCTTCACTTTCTGCCATAAGGATGGTGTCTTCTGCATATCTGAGGTTATTGATATTTCTTCTGGCAATCTTGATTCCAGCTTGTGCTTCACCCAGCCCCGCATTTCTCATTATGTACTCTACATATAAGTTAAATAAACAGGGTGACAATATACAGCCTTGATATACTCCTTTCCCTATTTGGAACCAGTCTGTTGTTCCATGTTCAGTTCTAACTGTTGCTTCCTGACCTGCATACAGATGTCTCAAGAGGCAGGTCAGGTGGTCTGGTATTCCCATCTCTTTCAGTATTTTCCACAGTTTGTTGTGATCCACACAGTCAAAGGCTTTGGCATAGTCAATAAAGTAGAAGTAGATGTTTTTCTGGAACTCTCTTTCTTTATTGATGATCCAGCAGATGTTGGTAATTTGATCTCTGGTTCCTTTGCCTTTTCTGAATCCAGCTTGAACATCTGGAAGTTCATGGTTCATGTACTGTTGAAACAAGGCATGGAGAATTTTGAGCATTATTTTGCTAACTTGTGAGATGAGTGCCATTTTGCAGTAGTTTGAACAGTCTTGGCATTGCCTTTCTTTGAGATTGGAATGAAAACTGACCTTTTCCAGGCCTGTGGCCACTGCTGAGTTTTCCAAATTTAGCAGATGAAAACTGAGAAATTTGACAAAAAGGATAAAGACTAAGAATAGTTCTGTTTCCCAATCATGAACAAGTTACAATCATAGTAATTATTCAGATTTCTGAATATATAGATAGAAGCTTCCCCAGTGACTCAGACGGTAAAGTGTTAGTTTTTCCAGTGCTTGGCCACGTCAATTTATAATTACAGATTTTACCTGTAGGTGCAGAGTCCTGCCATTCAAGTTAAAATGTACATATTTGTTTTATAAAATGGAGGAAAATATGCAGATTACTGTTCAGCACCCTCAGCCTCTTATTTCAAGCAGAAAAATTAATGGCTTGGAGTNCATACATGACTACTGGAAAAACCACAGCTTTGACTAGACAGACCTTTGTTGGCAAAATAATGTCTCTGCTTTTTAATATGCTGTCTAGGTTCCTCATAATTTTCTTCCAAGGAGCAAGTATGTTTTAATTTCATGGCTGCAGTCACCATCTGCAGTGATTTTGGAGCCCCCCAAAATAAAGTCTGCCATGGTTTCCACTGTTTCCCCATCTGTTTATTTCTCATGAAGTTATGAGACAAGATGCCATGATCTTAGTTTTCTTAATGTTGAATTTTAAGCCAACTTTTTCACTTTCCTCTTTCACTTTCAACAACAGGCTCTTTAGTTCTTCTTCACTTTCTGCCATAAGGATGGCGTCTTCTGCATATCTGAGGTTATTGATATTTCTTCTGGCAATCTTGATTCCAGCTTGTGCTTCATCCAGCCCCGCATTTCTCATTATGTACTCTACATATAAGTTAAATAAACAGGGCGACAATATACAGCCTTGATATACTCCTTTCCCTATTTGGAACCAGTCTGTTGTTCCATGTTCAGTTCTAACTGTTGCTTCCTGACCTGCATACAGATGTCTCAAGAGGCAGGTCAGGTGGTCTGGTATTCCCATCTCTTTCAGTATTTTCCGCAGTTTGTTGTGATCCACACAGTCAAAGGCTTTGGCATAGTCAATAAAGTAGAAGTAGATGTTTTTCTGGAACTCTCTTTCTTTATTGATGATCCAGCAGATGTTGGTAATTTGATCTCTGGTTCCTTTGCCTTTTCTGAATCCAGCTTGAACATCTGGAAGTTCATGGTTCATGTACTGTTGAAACAAGGCATGGAGAATTTTGAGCATTATTTTGCTAACTTGTGAGATGAGTGCCATTTTGCAGTAGTTTGAACAGTCTTGGCATTGCCTTTCTTTGAGATTGGAATGAAAACTGACCTTTTCCAGGCCTGTGGCCACTGCTGAGTTTTCCAGATTTAGCAGATGAAAACTGAGAAATTTGACAAAAAGGATAAAGACTAAGAATAGTTCTGTTTCCCAATCATGAACAAGTTACAATCATAGTAATTATTCAGATTTCTGAATATATAGGTAGAAGCTTCCCCAGTGACTCAGACGGTAAAGTGTTAGTTTTTCCAGTGCTTGGCCACATCAATTTATAATTACAGATTTTACCTGTAGGTGCAGAGTCCTGCCATTCAAGTTAAAATGTACATATTTGTTTTATAAAATGGAGGAAAATATGCAGATTACTGTTCAGCACCCTCAGCCTCTTTTTTCAAGCAGAAAAATTAATGGCTTGAAGTGAAGATGCCTGGTCCAGTTGATAGACAAATACTGGTGCTTTCCAGCCAACTGCAGAATTTGAAACAAGCATCAGAAGCACATTTCAGCATTCAGTAGGATTATTTCCATTGTTAGTGAAGGATAATAGAGACAGATTAAGGATGGTTTCTTTAAAAATTACTGTGGCTGCTTGGTTTACAACAGTGCAAGTTAATTCATATTGCAATAGTACCTCAGGCTTGTGACACTATTTGGGAACACTCAGATACTTTTCACATTTTGCAATGAATCATTTTTATGGATGGTTTTCTCAAGTAGTTCAACTAAATTTATACCTTAACTCTCAATTTTAGACAGAGACACCACAAAAGGAAGCTTACATAAAAATGAAGAGTGTTTTTAGTTACACCATAAATGTCACAATGGAGAGGTTTGATTTTAATTTCAAACTTTAAGAATATGTAAAAATATTGTTGTAATTTCTCCCTTATAATATTATATATAAAGCAGACATATTTTTGCCTCCAGTGAATATTGCTTTGTAATCAGTTTCTCATTCTAACTTCCTTCACAATGAATGTCACCTATCTCCTTATCAAAAAAAGATTAATTTATCAATTACAACTGAATGATAATAAAAAATTACTTCATGAAATGTAGGTTATTCTTCAGAGACGTGAACCCAGTAGTTGTTTATGAGCCATTTAAACCTATAAATAAAATTTAAATTGCAAATACGAACTATCAGAAAGAAACACCTGTAAGTTTTCAATCAGACATCCACTGATTTTTAACCAAATCAATAAATTGTAGCAGGACAGTGTATTTGTACCACCCAGTCAAAACAAATAAGACTATCTCCTTATTATCATAAAAGCAATAAAAAAGGCTTGCACAGCATTCTTCCCTTAATTTGTCTTTCTCCCTGTACCATAAAGATAACAAAGTGCTGCATTTCCAAAGAGCATACTGTTTTACTCTGTATGTTTTTCATCACTGAAGTCTAGAGAGTACTGTTTTTATTTAATTTGCTGATGGAATCCATCAATTAGAATTAGTCTGAAAGTTGTAGGAGGATAATGACAATGGGTGTGAAAGGGAGAAAGATGTGTCGTATGAATTAATGGTGCTCTCATGGCACTTCTCATTGGATTCATGGCAGGGCTTATCTGATGAGAACATAACTTATGGATATGTCAAAGGACGGGAAGGAGAATGTGGTTAAAGTCATCTGATTAGAGACCCTGATGTAAGAAAGATGGAATCAACCTCTGTGATTAACTGTTATTAAATCCTTATATATGAATATCATTTTTTAAATTGCTGACACTGTCCTTAGTTCCTTGACCTCAGTGTCAACTAAGCAAAGTTCTTATTCCTGTCTGCTAATATCTAACTGCGTGATTTAGGGACATTCACCATGGTGAAATTTTGAGGCTTCCTATTTCACCCTGTAAGAAGAAATCTTTAATTTTTCTTCCATTTTTAAAACACTATGATTCTGGTTATTCTAATAGCAGGTGATCCAGGTGACCAAAGTTCACTACATGCAAGTCCTGATTATAAGTGTCACGAAGATATGATGTTCAATAAAAGGTAGACTTGATCTGTTTTCAGTGTAGCTCTCTAAATTAGAAAGTTTAAGGAGGTGTCTTGGTGAAATTTGAAGTGAAGCTTAACACTATCAAATTTCAGATGTTCTCACAAGGACCTCTGCTCTGAACCAGAAAATTTATTGATAATAATGAACATAATACATGAATTCCTTCCTGAAGCACGTAATTGGCACACAAGCATGGGCCAGCCTAGGATATCTTGAATATTTTGTTTCTGAGACAAGTTATTAATAAGTATCATTGGTGGGTAAGGCAATGAAACTTGGTTTATGGGAAGCAAAGGTAAATGATGGGAATAAGCAATCTAAAATGTTTGGTCATACTATAGAGAACATCTGGCCTAGGATAAATTATATTTTCACATAGAGCATCTCAGCCTCACCAACAAATGGAACAGAAATGAGCATGAGCAAATCTTGAACAAATTCGGAAAAAAAAATATATGAATACAACCATTAGTTCTTATTCATTATGCCTCAGCAAAGACCTTCTCTGAGCCACAAATAACCATTTATAAATAGCCTGTAGAAAATTGCTTATAATATAAGTGAAAAGAACACATGGTGGAATTTAGCAAATAAATTAGATCATTATTCTGCAGCTTTACATATGATGTCAATAATGTTTAAAATCTACTGTGTATTATACCATTATTTCAAGAAAGAATAGTGAAGTTTCATGTATTTTAATTTTGTGAAATGAAAGAAAAAATACTTCTGTTTCAACCAAGTATGGCAGTATAATTAAGTCAGTCAGATTGAATTAAAAGAGCTAAATTAACTTGAAGCCCTTCCTGCCATCCACTGGAAGTCTGCAATTTTTAATTAATGTTTGAAATGCAGTTTGCTTGTAGTTGATATTTAATTTATAGCTATAAACAAAATATGTAAGCTTATGGTAATTTGAATGTTTTCCCCATGAAAAATTCTTTTGGCCTTAAAATAATAGAAAATGAATACAAATACAATTTAGCCCTTTTGTAATTAAAATAAATGTTTCACTTTCTTGTTGTTTTACTTTTAGGTAAATTAAAACTTAATATACCATAAACTCAAGTAACTGGAGTATTAATAGTCTTTAAAATATAGCTAACAAACTATGGACTGTGAGCTAAGTAGTTACAAATTTTCCAAGCATCCCATTTGAAATTCATGGTAATTTCATATTATATTCCTTTATCAATTATGGATAAAATGATGTGCCCTTAAGGAAGTATAAATTTATAAAAGTACATAAAATATATAATCTGGGCCTTATTTCTTTGTAAAAAGGCCTATGATTTATTCAGATGCTTATATAGAAACTTCCTTCTAAGCAAATATAAAATTTAGTGTCAAAATTTACATTTAATTTATATTTTAAAGGAAACATGACTTACCATACCATGTCATGATTTTATATAAATATACTAAATTTCCTATGTATATAGGAATAAAAAATGTTTTTTGAGGAAAATATAATTTTTCTAAATTAAAAATTATAGAAAATATCAAATGCTCGAAATCAGACTGAAAAGAGCTTATGGTTATGTTACTGATTTATTGTGCTATTGGAATCTGTGAAATGTGGTATAAAAATGTATGAAAATTTTGCAAATCTGACCTAATGTTTGACAACAACAATTGGACAAACAATTTGTCTTGCTGTAGTACAGGTTCACAGAGAATTTTCAGATCTTTAGATGCATTTTCCAGTTGTGCCAACTTTAGATTTCAAGGAGTGTGAATGTACAGAGACCCAAAGATATTCCCAGCACTGAATAGACAGTTATTTACATTTTAAAAAACTTAAATCTTGATGAAATTGTGTTATGACTCTTTCTATGCCAAGAACAGTAGTGATCATGCATCTTTCTCACTTATTTTAATATTTTAACCACTTGTGTAGTATATCTATGTAAAAATAAATTACCTTTCAATAATATATATGATAATTTACTAGTGAAATTCTCACCAAAGTCAGTATAACGATAAAGAAAATAATTTAAAATCATTGCCTTTGAGATTAAAAAGATGTTTCTGCATCTAAAAATGTGTTTTGAACATTCATGAATTTNTCTATGTAAAAATAAATTACCTTTCAATAATATATATGATAATTTACTAGTGAAATTCTCACCAAAGTCAGTATAACGATAAAGAAAATAATTTAAAATCATTGCCTTTGAGATTAAAAAGATGTTTCTGCATCTAAAAATGTGTTTTGAACATTCATGAATTTTTTAACTAGGAAAATTACTTGTGTCAAAATATTTTATAATATTCTAGCTAAGAATTTTTTGTTTTCCTGTAATAGTAATGTAAAATAAATGTAAACTATACATTTTTAATTGTGAAAAATATAGGAATATAAAAATATCAATACACACCAACATAATAGTAGGACTTAACATAAAGTAAATATGTTCGTGATGGTTTTAGNTTCTTCTCTTCTTCTCACCTTCCTCTTCCTCTTCTCACCTACTTCTTCTTCTTCTCACCTTCTTCTTGTTCTTTTTTTTCTTCTTCTTCTCACCTTCCTTTCTTCTTCTTCTTCTTCTCGCCTTCTTCTCCTTCTCACCTTCTCCTGATTCTTTGCTGACATTCTTCTTTTTCTTCTCACCTTTTTCTTCTTCTTCTTCTTCTACTTCTCACCTTTTTCTTCTTCTTCTTCTTAACACCTTCTGCTTCTTATTCTTATCACCTTCTTCTTCTTCTTCTTTTTCTTCTTCTTCTTCTTCTTCTCACCTTCTTCTTGTTCTTCCTCTTTTTCTCACCTTCTTTTTCTTGTTCTTC
>SJYW01015040.1:55719-76023 GCA_006410735.1 Raphicerus campestris
TTTGTAAGGCCTCCCCAGACAGCCATTTTGCTTTTTTGCATTTCTTTTCCATGGGTATGGTCTTGATCCCTGTCTCCTACAATGTCAGGAACCTCATTTCATAGCTCATCAGGCATTCTATCTATCAGATCTAGACCCTTAAATCTATTTCACACTTCCACTGTATAATCATAAGGGATTTGATTTAGGTCATACCTGAATGGTCTAGCGGTTTTCCCTACTTTCTTCAATTTCAGTCTGAACTTGGCAATAAGGAGTTCATGATCTGATCCACAGTCAGCTCCTGGCCTTGTTTGTGTTGACTGTATAGAGCTTCTCCATCTTTGGCTGCATAGAATATAATCAATCTGATTTCGGTGTTGACCATCTGGTGATGTCCATGTGTAGAGTCTTCTCTTGTGTTGTTGGAAGAGGGTGTTTGCTATGACCAGTGCGTTTTCTTGGCAAAACTCTGTTAGTCTTTGCCCTGCTTCATTCCACATTCCAAGGCCAAATTTGCCTGTTACTCTAGGTGTTTCTTGACTTCCTACTTTTGCATTCCATTCCCTTATAATGAAAAGGACATCTTTTTTGGGTGTTAGTTCTAATAGGTCTTGTAGGTCTTCATAAAACAGTTCCACTTCAGCTTCTTCAGTGTTACTCGTTGTGGCATAGACTTGAATAATTGTGATATTGAATGGTTTGACTTGGAGACGAACAGAGATCATTCTGTCATTTTTGAGATTGCATCCAAGTACTGCATTTTGGACTCTTTTGGTGACCATGATGGCTACTCCATTTCTTCTGAGGGATTCCTGCCTGCAGTAGTAGATATAATGGTCATCTGAGTTAAATTCACTCATTCCAGTCCATTTTAATTTGCTGATTCCTAGAATGTCAGCTTTCACCCTTGACATCTCTTGTTTGACCACTTCCAATTTGCCTTGATTCGTGGACCAGACATTCCAGGTTCCTATCCAATATTGCTTTTTACAGCATCAGATCTTGCTTCTATCACTAGTCACATTCACAGCTGGGTATTGTTTTTGCTTTGGCTCCATCCCTTCATTCGTTCTGAAGTTATTTTTCCACTGATGTCCAGTAGTGTATTAGGCCTCTAATGACCTGGGAGCTCCTCTTTTGGTATCCTATCATTTTGCCTTTCATATTGCCTTTACATACTGTTCGTGGGGTTCTCAGGCAAGAATACTGAAGTGGCTTGCCATTCCCTTCTCCAGTGGACCATGTTCTGTCAGGCCTCTCCACCATGACCTGCTAGTCTTGGATTGCCTCGTGTTAGGTCCATACCATTTCTGTCCTTTATGGAGCCCATCTTTGCATGAAATGTTCCCTTGGTATCTCTAATTTTCTTTAAGAGGTCTCTATTCTTTCCCATTCTGTTTTTTTCCTCTATTTCTTTGCTGAAGAAATCTTTCTTATCTCTTCTTGCTATTCATTGGAACTCTGCATTCAGATGCTTATATAGTTTGGCCCCAAGTAAAAAACAGGGAGGGAACACAGCCCCACCCACCAACAGAAAATTGGATTAAAGATTTACTGAGCATGTCACCATCCATCAAAACAAGACCCTTTCCCTCTTAGTCAGTCTGTCCCATCAGGAAGCTTCCACTAACCTCTTACCCTTCTCCATCAGAGTGCAGAGGACTGAAAACCACAATCACAGGAAACAATCTAATCTGATCACATGGATCACAGCCTTGTCTAAGTCAATGAAACTATGACCCATGTCTTGTAGGGTCACCCAAGACGAATGGGTCATGGTGGAGAGTTTTGATAAAATGTGGTTCACTGGACAAGGGAATGGCAAATTACTTCAGTATTCTTGCCTTGAGAACCCCATAACAGTATGAAAAGGCAAAATATAGAGCACTGAAAGATGAACTCCCCAGGTCGGTAGGTGTGCAATATGTTACTGGAGATCAGTGGAGAAATAACTCTAGAATAGCAAAATCAACACCCAGTTGTGGATTTGACTGCTGATAAAGGTAAAGTCCAATGCCCTAAAGAGCAATATTTCATAGGAACCTGGAATGTTAGCTCCATGAATCAAGGCAAATTGGAAGTGGTCAAACAGGAGATGGCACAAGTAAACATAGACATTTTAGGAATCAGTGAACTAAAATGGACTGGAATGGAGGAATTTAACTCAGATAACCATTATATCTACTACTGTGGGCAAGAATTCCTTAGAAGCAAGGAGTAGCCATCATAGTCGACAAAAAAGTCCAAAGTACAGTACTTGGATGCAATCTCAAAAATGACAGAATGATCTCTGTTCATTTCCAAGGCAAAATATCACAGTAATCCAAGGCTATGCCCCAACCAGTAATGCTGAAGAGCTGAAGTTGAATGGTTCTATGAAGACCTACAAGAACTTCTAAAATTAACACTCAAAAAAGATGTCCTTTTCATTATAAGTGACTGTGATGGACAGGGAGGCCTGGCGTGCTGCGATTCATGGGGTCGCAAAGAGTTGGAAACAACTGAGCGACTGAACTGAACTGGAATGCAAAAGTAGGTAGTCAAGAAACACATGGAGTAACAGGCAGATTTGGCCTTGGAGTACAGAATGAAGCAGGGCAAAGACTAATATAGTTTTGCCAACAGAACACACTGGTCATAGCAAACACCCTCTTCCAACAACACAAGAGAAGACTTTACACATAGACATCACCCAAGGAAAAAAAATGCAAAAAGGCAAAATCGTTGTCTGAGAAGGCCTTACAAATAGCTGAGACTAGAAGAGAAGAGAAAAGCAAAGGAGAAAAAGAAAGATATACCCATGTGAATGCAGAGATCCAAAGAGTAGCAAGGAGAGAGAAGAAAGCCTTCCCCAGTGATCAATGCAAATAAATAGAGGAAAACAATAGAATGCAAAAGACTAGATATCTCTACATGAAAATTAGAGATACCAAGAGAATATTTCATGCAAAGATGGACACAATAAAGGACAGAAATAGTACGGACCTAACAGTAGCAGAAGATATTAAGAAGAAGTGGCAAGAATACATAGAAGAACTATACCAAAAAGATCTTCATGACCCAGATAATCACGATGGTGTGATCATCAGTCTAGAGCCAGACATCCTGGAATGCGAAGTCAAATGGGCCTTAGCAAGCTCAATATGGACAAAGCTCGTGGAGGTGATGGAATTACAGTATAGCTACTTCAAATCCTGAAAGATGATGCTATGAAAGTGCTTCACTCAATACCAGCAAATTTGGAAAACTCAGCAGTGGCCACAGGCCTGGAAAAGGTCAGGTTTTATTCCAATCCCAAAAAAAGGCAATGCCAAAGAAGGCTCAAACTACTGCAAAATTGCACTCATCTTACAAGGTAGCAAAGGAATGCTCAAAATTCTCCAAGTCTGGTTTCAACAATAAGTGAACAGTGGACTTCCAGATGTTCAAGCTGCATTTAGAAAAGGCAGAGGAACCAGAGATCAAATTACCATCATTCATTGGATCATCAAAAAAGCAAGAGAGTTCCAGAAAAACATCTACTTTATTGACTATGCCAAAACCTTTGACTATGTGGATCACAACAAACTGTGGAAAATTCTGAAAGAGATGGGAATACCAGACTACCTGATCTACCTCTTGAGACATCTGTATGCAGGTTAGAAAGCAACAGTTAGAACTGGATACGGAACAAAGAACTGGTTCCAAATAGGGAAAGGAATACATCAAGCCTGTATATTGTCACCCTGCTTATTTAACTTATATGCAGAGTACATCATGAGAAATGCTGGGCTGGATGAAGCACAAGCTAGAGTAAAGATTGCTGGGAGAAATATCAATAACCTCAGATATGTAGATGATACCACCCTTATAGGAGAAAGTGAAGAAGAAATAAAGAGCCTTTTGATGAAAGTGAAAGAGAAGAGTGAAAAAGTTGGCTTAAAACTCAACATTAAGAAAACTAAGATCATGGCATCTGGTCCCATCACTTCATGAGAAATAGATGGGGAAACAGTGTCAGACTTTATTTTAGGGGGCTCCAAAATCACTCCAGACAGTGACCGCAGCCATGAAATTAAAAGACGTTTGCTCCTTGGAAGAAAATTTATGTCCAACCTAGACAGCATGTTAAAAAGCAGACATTGCCAACAAGAGTCTGTCTAGTCAAAGCTATGGTTTTTCCAGTAGTTGTGTATCAATGTGTGGTTTGGACTATAAAAAATGGAGTGCCAAAGAATTGATGCTTTTGAACTGTGGTGAAGACTCTTGAGAATTCCCTGGACTGCAAGGAAATCCATCCAGTCCATCCTAAAGGAAATCATCAGTCCTGGATGTACATGGGAAGGACTGATGCTGAAGCTGAAACTCCAGTACTCTGGCCACCTGATGCAAAGAACTGACTCAATGGAAAAGACCCTAATGCTGGGAAAGATTGAAGGTGGGAGGAGAATGGGATGACAGAGGATGAGATGGTTGTATGGCATCACTGACTCAATGGACATGAGTTTGAGTAAACCCCTGGAGTTGATGACAGTCAGGGAGGCTTGGTGTGCTGCAGTCCATGGGGTCACAGAGAGTCAGACACAACTGAGTGACTGAACTGAACTGAACTGAAGGCATTTGTTTAAATGGAAAAGTTTTGTTTCATTATTTTTCTTTCTTTTCATTAATGAAGTCTCTTTAAATGTGTTGAAGGGAATATTAAATTTGGCTGAAGCAGTTATGCAGTGAATGAGATAATATGTGCTTCAGGTATTATTATTTTTTCAAATTTATGCAGACTTCATTCACTATTGGGTTGAAGTAGAATTCAGAGTTTTTAACTGATCTTTTCAACTTGGATAACCAAATGTCGAGTGCAGTTTTCAACTAATGTCTTCTGGTCTAAATATATATTTTAAATAAATACATAAATATGCCTATAAGAGAGATTTCATAAATACAGTGTATGCTAAAGCATACTTATATTGACAAACTGTGCATTGTGGGTACTGGTCAAGGCAGGAGTGGAGAAGTGAGGGAGACTTTCAATATACTGAGCGGTGGAAAGCTTTCTGAAGATACTGCATTTGATCCGAATCCTTTAGAGTCTGAAAGATCAAATTGAGTATAAATCCAGGGAAAAGCAGGGGGACTAGCCAGTGCATGGGCTCAGAAGCTTGAAAGACCTTCAAGTAGTTAAAGAACCCAGTACTGGAAACTGTGAGCTAAAGACTGAGATGAGATGAGTTTGGGAAGGTAGTCAGAGTCCAGATCACACAGGGTTCTATACATCACAGTTAAGAATTTGAACTTTTATTCAAAGTATATGGGAAGAAATAACAAGTTCTAACCAGTCCTGCTGTGAGTGGGCAGGATGCACGCAATGATCAGTAGTTATATTTATTCAAAAATTCTATAAAAACAGCAAACATTTTATGTCACATAGTAGTATGAGATCCCCTTGTCAATACTTTCTGTGTATTAACTCATTCAGTTTTTACATAGTTATGTGAAGTATCACAATTTCCCTGGCAAAAAAAATTAAGGTTCAGAGAGGTTATGGGGCTTGCCCAAGCATTCACAGGTGTGATGTTGCAGATTAAAAATTGAAACTTATAATATTTTATTTCAAATTGAATTATATTATATGACTTTTTAAATTTGCTTTCATCCTAAGTATGTTAGATTCTAAAATATTAGAAAGCAAAGATTGGATTTCCATTTCTTCCATATACAGCTACTTAGTTGACAGTTCACTATTTAAGATCCAAGAATAGATATACCTCACAAACTTTTATTTTCCCATATATATCACTGAAATTTGGAAACCAAAATTAAGGACTCAATAAATAATGACTGGTTAAATACGCAGTAAGCCAATATAGGTTCCAGTGTCTGATTGATATATAGTTAGAGATTCAGATAATTCAAAATATAATTTTGATAATAGTTTTCCTAAAATAATTTTACTTATTTTTGTCTGTGCTGGTTCTTCGTTGCTGTACAGACTTTCTCTAGTTCTGGTGAGCAGTCACTACTTTCTATTTGAGATATGAGGGCTTCTCATTGTGGTGACTTCTGTCGTTACCAAGCACAGGCTCTAAAGTGTGTGGGCTTCAGTGGTTGTGCCACGTGGCCTCAGTAGCTGAGGTTTCCTGGCTTTAGAACACAGGCTCAGTAGTTATGGCTCACAGGCTTAGGTGTTCCAAGGCATGTTGTATCCTCCCATATCAGGGATGGAACCCATGTCTCCTGAATTGACAGAAAAATTCTTTACCACTGAGCCACCAGGGAAGTTTGATATTAGTTTTTAAAATTTTTCCCTTAGTAGTAAATGAAAACTTAAATATAGTTGAATTTAACTTACATTTTAGCTATAGACAATTTCTAAAGCTAGGAATATCCAAATTTTATAAATAAACTTGAAAATAAGTCTAAGGGATCTGCCTGAAATTCTGAAGGCACAATGATGTCAAAAGTAGGATGTAGAAATTACGGGTGAAAATATGCAAATGATGAAACTTTTATACATGTAGGCATGTGAATTGGTACAGTCACTTTCAGACAAATTATAAATAACTATGTCCAAGGTAAGAGAAACCCAAGTAAGAGGGTAGATGTTGTGAGAGGGCATCAGAGGGCAGACACAATAAAACCATAATCACAGAAAATTAGCCAGTCTGATCACATGGACCACAGCCTTGTCTAACTCAATGAAACTAAGACATGCACTGTGGTACCATCCAAGATGGTAGAGACATGGTGGAGAGGTCTGACAGAATGTGGGTCACTGGAGAAGGGAATGGCAAACCACTTCAGTATTCTTGCCTTGAGAACCCCATGAAGAGTATGAAAAGGCAAAATGATAGGATACTGAAAGAGGAACTCCCCAGGTCGGTAGGTGCCCAACACACTACTGGAGATCAGTGGAGAAATAACTCCAGAAAGAATGAAGGGATGGAGCCAAAGCAAAAAAAATACCCAGCTGTGGATGTGACTAGTGATGGAAGCAGGACTAATGCTGTAAAGAGCAATAGTGCATAGAAGCCTGGAATGTCGGTGCATGAATCAAGGCAAATTGAAAGTGGTCAAACAGGAGATGGCTTGAGTGAACGTCAACATTCTAAGAATCAGTGAACTAAAATGGACTGGAATGGGTGAATTTAACTCAGATGAACATTATATTTATGACTGTGGGCAGGAATCCCTTAGAAGAAATGAAGTAGCCATCATGGTCAACAAAAGAGTCTGAATTACAGTACTTGGATGCAATCTCAAAAATGACAAAATGATCTCTGTTCATTTCCAAGGCAAACCATTCAATATCATGGTAATCCAAACCTATGCCCCAACCAGTAACACTGAAGAAGATGAAGTTGAGTGGTTCTATGAAGATTTATAAGACCTTTTAGAACTAACACCCCAAAAAGATGTCCTTTTCATTATAGGGGACTGGAATGCAAAAGTAGGAAGTCAAGAAACACCTGGAATGACAGGCAAATTTGGCCTTGGAGTGCGGAATGAAGCAGGGCAAAGGCTCATAGAGTTTTGCCAAGAGAATGCACTGGTCATAGCAAACACCCTCTTCCAACAACACAAGAGAAGACTCTACACATGGATATCACCAGATGGTCAAAAGTGAAATCAGATGGATTATATACTTTGCAGCCAAAGATGAAGAAGCTCTATACAGTCAGCAAGAACAAGACCAAGAGCTGGCTGTGGCTCAGATCATGAACTCCTTATTGCCAAGTTCACACTTAAATTGAAGAAAGTGGTGAAAACCACTAGACCATTCAGGAATGAGCTAAATCAAATCCCTTATGATTATACAGTGGAAGTGAGAAATAGATTTAAGGAACTAGATATGGTAGACAGAGTGTCTGATGAGCTATGGATGGAGGGTCATGACTTTGTACAGGAGACAGGGACCAAGACCATCCCCATGGAAAAGAAATGCAAAAAGGCAAAATGGCTGTCTGAAGAGGCCTTACAAAAAGCTGTGAAAAGCAGAGCCAAAAAGCAAAGGAGAAAGAGAAAGATATAAGCATCTGAATGCAGAATTCCAAAGAATAGCAAGAAGAGATAAGAAAGCCTTCTTCAGCGATCAGTGCAAAGAAATAGAGGCAAACAACAAAATGGGGAAGGCTAGAGATCTCTTCAGGAAAATTAGAGATACCAAGGGAAGATTTCATGCAAAGATAGGCTCAATAAAGGACAGAAATGATCTGGACCTTACAGAAGCAGAAGATATTAAGAAGAGGGGGCAAGAATACACAGGTGGTAACTATACAAAAAAGAGCATAACCCCCAGATAATCACGACGGTGTTATCACTCACCTAGAGCCACACATCTTGGAATGTGAAGTCAAGTGGGCCTTAGAAAGCATGACATGAACAAAGCTAGTGGAGGGGATGGAATTCCAGTGGAGCTGTTTCACATCCTGCAAGATGATGCTGTGAAAGTGTTGCACTCAATATGCCAGCGAATTTGGAAAACTCAGCAGTGGCCACAGGACTTGAAATGGTCAGTTTTCATTCCAATCCCAAAGAAAGGCAATGCCAAAGAATGCTCAAACTATGCACAATTGCACTCATCTCAGATGCTAGTGAAATAATGCTCACGATTCTCCAAGCCAGGCTCTAGCAATATGTGAACTGTGAACTTCCAGATGTCCAAGCTGGTTTTAGAAAAGGCAGAGGAACCAGAGATCAAATTGCCAACATCCTCTGGATCATCAAAAAATGCAAGAGAGTTCCAGAAAAAACATCTATTTCTGCTTCATTGACTATGCCAAAGCCTTTGACTGTTTGGATCATAACAAACTATGAAAATTTCTCAAGAGATCAGAATACCAGACTGCCTGACCTGCCTCTCAAGAAACCTATATGCAGGTCAGGAAGCAACAGTCAGAACTGGATATGGAACAACAGACTGGTTCCAAATAGGAAAAGGAGTACAGCAAGGCTGTATACTGTCACCGTGCTTTTTCAACTTATATGCAATGTGCATCATAAGAAACGCTGGGCTGGAAGAAGCACAAGCTGAAATCAAGTTTGACAGGAGAAATGTCAATAACCACAGAGAAGCAGGTGACACCACCCTTATGGCAGAAACTGAAGAGGAATTAAAGAGCCTCTTGATGAAAGTGAAAGTGGAGAGTAAAAAAGTTGGCTTAAAACTCAACATTCAGAAGACTAAGATCATGGCATCTGGTACCATCATTTCATGGCAAATAGATGGGGGAACAGTGGAAACAGTGTCAGACTTTATTTTGGGGGGCTCCAAAATCACTGCAGATGGTGACTGCAGCCATGAAATTAAAAGACGCTTACTTCTTGGAAGGAAAGTTATACCAACCTAGATAGCATATTGAAAAGCATAGACATTATTTTGCCAACAAAGGTCCATCTACTCAAGGCTATCATTTTTCCTGTAGTCATGTATGGATGTGAGAGTTGGACTGTGAAGAAAGCTGAGTGCTGAAGAATTGGTGCTTTTGAACTGTTGTGTTAGAGAAGACTCTTGAGAATCCCTTGGACTGTAAGGAGGTCCAATTAGTCCATCCCAAAGGAGATCAGTTCTGGGTGTTCATTGGAACGACTGATGCTAAAGCTGAAACTTCAACACTTTGGCCACCTCATGCAAAGAACTGACTCATTGGAAAAGACCCTGATGCTGGGAGGGATTGGGGGTAGGAGGTGAAGGGGATAACAGAGGAAGATATGATTGGATGGCATCACCAACTCGATGGAAATGAGTTTAAGTGAACTCCAGGAGTTGGTGATGGGACAGGTTGACCTGGCATGCTGCGATTCATGTGGTCTCACAGAGTTGGACCCGATTGAATGATTGAACTGAATTGGTGGATTAAAAAATGCATCTATACTTTCTTTGGCCACCTCATGCGAAGAGTTGAATCACTGAAAATACTCTGATGCTGGGAGGGACTGGAGGCAGGAGAAGAAGGGCACAACAGAGGATTAGATAGCTGGATGGCATCACCGACTCAATGGACATGAGTCTGAGTGAACTTCCAGAGTTAGTGATGGTCATGGAGACCTGGCGTTCTGCAATTCATGGGGTCACAAAGAGTTGGACACGACTGAGCCACTCAACTGAACTGAACTGATACTTAACAAGCAATTCTGCATACTTAAAATATATACATATATATGTGTACATATATATATATACACACACACATGTGTATGATAAATACATCAGTTCAGTCGCTCAGTTGTGTCTGACTTTTCACGACCCCATGAACTGCAGCACGCCAGGCTATATACATAAATATGTTATATAAAATTTCAACTAAGAAGAAAAGATATGCATTTAATATTATTTATAAAATATAAAAACTAGAAACAAGGTAAATTTCCACCAATATGGGAACTATTATAAAATTATAATGGAGTCATACAGTGGAATAATTTATAGTAGTCATAATGGTTGGGCTTTATCTATATACATCAACATGGCTAAGTCTAGAAAGTATAATGTTGAGTAAAACCAGATTATTACATAAAGATATATAAATTAAGATGATGTGCAAAATCAGATTATTACAGAGAGATACATAAATTAAGATGAGTAAAATAAGATTGTTATAGAAAGATATATAAATTAAGACATATATTTAATATTAAAATACCTTAAATAGCATATGCTATTTAAAGTAAGTATAGGAAACAATAGAAAGAACAGACTTCAGGAAAATGGTTACCTCTGGGAAGAGTGAAGCAGATGTGATAGCATTAAGCATATCTATATCACTTTAATTCTTAAAAAAAAAATAAGATAAAAACACTAATATGCTAAAATAGGTGTGAATTTATAGGTGTCCAGATTATATTGTAAACATGCTGTTACTGTTTGCAATATACTGCAAATGAAGATCCTTTCACCCTTCCCAAATTAACTGAAAAAATCAATTTGGGAACTTGATAAATATGTTTTAAAGAATTATGAAATGGACATTACTTTGCCAACAAAGGTCCATCTAGTCAAGGCTATGGTTTTTCCTGTGGTCATGTATGGATGTGAGAGTTAGACTGTGAAGAGGGCTGAGCGCCGAATTATTGATGCTTTTGAACTGTGGTGTTGGAGAAGACTCTTGAGAGTCCCTTGGACTGCAAGGAGATCCAACCAGTCCATTCTAAAGGAGATCACCCCTTGGTGTTCTTTGGAAAGACTGATGTTGAAGCTGAAATTCCAATACTTTGGCCACCTCATGCAAAGAGTTGACTCATTGGAAAACACTCTGATGCTGGGAGGGATTGNTCAACCCTGGGATTTCTTTGGAAGGAATGATGCTAAAGCTGAAACTCCAGTACTTTGGCCACCTCATGCGAAGAGTTGACTCACTGGAAAAGACTCTGATGCTGGGAGGGATTGGGGGCAGGAGGAGAAGGGGATGACAGAGGATGAGATGGCTGGATGGCATCACGGACTCGATGGACATGAGTCTGAGTGAACTCTGGGAGTTGGTGATGGACAGGGAGGCCTGGCACGCTGCAATTCATGGGGTCAAAAAGAGTCAGACATGACTGAGTGACGGAATTGAACTGACTGAACACAAAAATTTGGTTTTGATTTTATGGTTTTTTTCTTTTTCAAAAGCAATACATTTTTGCTATTTTGTACGTAGATTTATAGATAGCCCATGATTCAGGAGTTATGTTCAAGGTATTTTGTTGTTGTTTAGTCACTAAGTCATATCCGACTCTGTGACCCCATGGCCTGCCAGGCTCCTCTGTCCATAGGATTTACCAGGCAAGAATACTGGAGTGGGTTGTCATGCCCTTCAGGAGTTTACCCCGTCCAAATAAAATCAGTTATTACCCTCACATGCAAGCATTTCAGATTAGGATCAAAATCTTATTGAAAATCCAATGCCATTTTCATTTTCAAGATCCCATTTTTGAAAAAACTGAATTTTCTCCTATTTACTTCTCTTTTATCACAAAACTATTTGATTTTGATTCTAATTAGTACCAACCCCAGCCAGGCACCCCTTGACTTCCTCTTTCTTCTTCCCTCTCCTCCTTCCTCTTCCTTTCGTCCTCCTCTTCTTCTTGAAGTGTAACTGAGGGGGCTTTGGCATTGGGAGATCATGTACACCTGTGGCTGATTCATGTCAATGTATGGCAAAACCAATACAGTATTGTAAAGTAGAATAAAGTATTAAAAAAAAAAAAAATAATTGTAAAATATAAAGTGTACAGTGGGATGATTTCATTTATGTCACACTGTGAAAGAATTCTTGCCATCCCTTACCCCACAAATATACCCTTTTTTTTTTTTTTCGGTGAGAGTATTTAGTTCTGTTATTCTCTTAGGAAGTTTCATTGTTATCATTTTAGTCACACTAGATCCTCAGATCTTAATCTTCTTATAGCTGAAAGTTTGTATCCTTTTCCCAAGCAATCTCCCTAAAAAAAGAAGATAAATAGGTTGCCAAACCATAAATAATGCTGTAATGTCATCCTAATAAGCAATTAAGTGAGGTATATTTTCTCCTGCCAGCATAGTAACTTCCATATAAAGTAGATACTGTGGTTAGTGATACAGATTTAAAAAAAAAAAAATCCAAGGTTTAGAAAGCAACTTGATCAAGTTCACATATCTCAAAAACACCAGAGTAATTTTTAAATCTAAATTTATTTGATTGAGGAGTCATCATTCTTAGCAATTATCCCATAGTTTCCTGAAATTGTTTGGGTCACTCACATATGTGCAATTAATATATCATAAAAGTATATTTCTTGGAGCTTTGTTTCCAGTCCAACTCAAATCATGTTCATGGCTATTAACTTCATCATCCATTCAAAGAAAGTGGCTAAAGGAATTTAAATTTTTGTTAAATATCAGATAAATGCCAATGAAAACTTAATTTTGAGAAGAAATGAAAACTGAGTTTATCTGAACAGTTGGATTTAATTAATATTCACATAATACTAATTTAAAAATAAGAAACCAAATGGAATATAATTTTTCAATATAATTAACATTTTAAAATATGTTTTTTATTTATATCTGAATAATTGGAAGATTTTAAAATGTCTATGTTGCTCATAGTAAAATGTTTTAAAAATGCAGCTATTTACATCACATTATTAGATCTATTTTAGGGAAGGATCAAAGAAAATAAATGAAGATTAAAGGTAAAATAGGAATAAACATAAAATTTACCAGGTAGATGATTTGGAAATATATATGCTTATAATATGGGCTTTCCTGGTGGCTTAGATGGTAAAGAATCTGTCTGCAATGAGGAAACCTGGGTTCCATCCCTGGATTGGGAAGATCCCCTGGAGGAGGGCATGGCAACCCACTCCAGTATTCTTGCCTGGAGAATCTCCATGGACTGAGGAGCCTGGCAGGCTACAGTTCATGGGGTTGCAAAGAGTAGGCATGACTGAGCAACTAAGCCCACACAAACATGTATATACATATGTGTGTGTGTGTGTACTATAAGTTACTATTTGAATAGCTTACAATTTGACATATGAATATGAATAATGTTATAATTAACTTTCCATTCATAGTTATACACCACATAATAAAGTATTGTAATTAAAATGAAGCTAATACGTGTATATCTGAAGTATGTCATGTTTCATGTCTTACAAAAGTAATTACATTTTTCAGAAAATGATGCTGTTTATAGTTGCATATATTAATACTCTGAAGATAATTTAACATTTATAATATTATTGTTAAAGATACAGTATTATAAATATTTGTTGCTTCCCTACAATAGATTTGTTTGTTTTGCTTCATTTATTTTTAGGCCTTTTTTTTTTCATGAAAAAGAGATTTGTGATGAAGCATTATTTATTTCCTCTTGTCTGGCAGCTCAATTTACAGGTAGAACACTTAGATTGGCACATTTCTTTTCCTTCCCTTGTTCTCATTAGCAGGGAGTCTTAATTTCTTTCCTGTGCCTTTCTCAGTAATCACACTATATCACTATCCCAGTGGGAAATAAACAAAGATTGAGTAGAAAATTAGGATCACAACAAGTAAGTTTAAGAATAAGGTCATAATAATGAAAAATCAATACAACATACAAAGAGGGATTTTAAAATCAGTTTGATGCTTATTTGTGTGGTGTATATGTTACAGTTTCTGTGATTCTACTAAATTTCAGTTGAAATCTATGACAATACAGTTCCTTTACCCTCCCCAAGATGTGTATAAGAGACAGCCCATGAAGAGTATGAAAAGGCAAAATGATAGGANTGGTGTATATGTTACAGTTTCTGTGATTCTACTAAATTTCAGTTGAAATCTATGACAATACAGTTCCTTTACCCTCCCCAGAAAGCATGTCATACTGAGCTTCTCTGTGGCCCCCCAAAACTGGTATCAGTCCTCTTGAACCTGGTCAGTGCTGTGCTTCATGATCATGGGAATCCCCAATCTGTGTGCAGGGAGGAAGACATTTTTTCTTCAGCATCAGACTGACATTAAAGCCTTGGGGATTCCAGGGCAGCTGCCAGAGAGAGGACTAAGTGCTTGAGCAGCAGCCTCTTGACCAGCTGCCAGGGTAAGGATTGTGCTTCTGCAGGAAGCACCCAAGTAGGTTGTGAGAGCAGGTGCAGACAAAAGCAGAAAATGAAAGTGAAGCATGTGCAGGTTTTTCACACATGGTCAACCAGGAAGGGAAGAAGGTTCTATAATAGAAGTTGGATTATGCAGAGCTTTCCATGAAAATCAAAGCAAAGTTTTCATTGATAAAGTGATCATTTTCCTAGCGTTCATGGTTCCAAAGGCTAAGAACACTTCAAGAAACTCAAGATGGGGACAGTAGAAACCAAACATTCCAGATGGCAAAGACCAAGAACACTGTGGGCTTGTGGAAGAGGCATCATGGAATTTCAAGCAATAAAAATGTAGTTTTGGTAATGATCATGTGTTGGCAGCACTGATTACAGTTGTTTTCATTCTTCAGAATTAATAGTAAAGTATTAACAGATGAAATCCTTAATGAACATTTGTTAATGCCTGAATGAATATTGGCAGTATGTTAAGGAATGAACTAAGTATCTTACCTGCATTATATTTCATTATATTGCTTGATTCTCAGAAAAGTCCTATGATAAAATACAGAATCTATAGTGGAAAGAAAAAGCAACACATACTCAGAGAAATAAACAATAAGAGATTGAGCTTGTCCTCAAGTAAAAAGATCATATTGCCTGAAAGTATAGTAGAAGCAAATCAAATGCCTCTCAACATACTGTATGTGACCTGGATAGTAAATCATTTCTAGGCCTGATTGGAAAGTAAGGGTGCCATTTTTTTTTAAGCTTTTTTTTGCAATGTTGATAAAATTCCAAGTTAAAAAAGCTCTCAGATGTTGTTTTCTATCTATATATCTATTCATACCTACAACTTGGCTAGCTTTACTCTACGTGAACCAAACTTTTGTGGCCCAGATTGGGAAAATCTGATAACGAGGCTTGTTGTCTGAAATTTCCATTTGTTCACTCATTCATTATGAAACAGCCTAATGAAATAAAAAGTTGTGAACCATAAAAAAATGGTTCCTCTTATCATGGACATTATAGAGTTTTGATTTAATATAAATTAATTACACCTGGTGTTCAGTAGAGTTTAGTAGCACAATACCATTTTCATACAGATTGAAAGCAGAATACCTCCAAAACAAACTCCTAATCTGTATTTCAGTTCAGTTCAGTTCAGTCACTCAATCGCGTCCAACTCTTTGCGACCCCATGAATCGCAGCACCGCCAGGCCTCCCTGTCCATCACCAACTCCCAGAGTTCACTCAGACTCCTGTCCATCGAGTCTGTGATGCCATCCAGCCATCTCATCCTCTGTCATCCCCTTCTCCTCCTGCCCCCAATCCCCCCCGCCCCCAGCATCAAAGTCTTTTCCAATGAGTCAACTCTTCACATAAGGTGGACAAAGTACTGGAGTTTTAGCTTTAGCATCATTCCCTCCAAAGAAATCCCAGGGCTGATCTCCTTCAGAATGGACTGGTTGGATCTCCTTGCAGTCAAAGGGACTCTCAGGAGTCTTCTCCAACACCACAGTTCAGAAGCATCAATTCTGTGCTCAGCTTTCTTTATAGTCTAACTCTCACATCCATACGTGACCACTGGAAAAAACATAGCCTTGACTAGACAGATCTTTGTTGACAAAGTAATGTCTCTACTTTTTAATATGCTGTCTAGGTTGGTCTTAACTTTCCTTCCAAGGTATAAGCATCTTAATTTCATGGCTGCAGTCACCGTCTGCAGTGATTTTGGAGCCCCCCAAAATAAAGTCTGACACTGTTTCCACTTTTTCCCCATCTGTTTCCCATGAAGTGATGGGACAAGATGCCATGATCTTCGTTTTCTGAATGCTGAGCTTTAAGCCAACTTTTTCACTCTCCTCTTTCACTTTCATCAGGAGGCTTTTTAGTTCTCTTCACTTTCTGCCATAAGGATGGTGTCATATGCACATCTGAGGTTATTGATATTTCTCCTGGCAATCTTGATTCCAGCTTGTGTTTCTTCCAGTCCAGCATTTCTCATGATATACTCTGCATATAAGTTAAATAAGGAGGGTGACAATATACAGCCTTGACGTACTCCTTTTCCTATTTGGAATCAGTCTGCTGTTCCATATCCAGTTCTAACTTTTCCTTCCTGACCTACATACACATTTCTCAAGAGGCAGGTCAGGTGGTCTGGTATTCCCACCTCTCTCAGGATTTTCCACAGTTTATTCTGATCCACACAGTCAAAGGCTTTGGCATAGTCAATAAAGCAAAATAGATGTTTTTCTGGAACTCTCTTGCCTTTTTGATGATCCAGAGGATGTTGGCAATATGATCTCTGGTTCCTCTGCCTTTTCTAAAACCAGCTTGAACATCAGGAAGTTCACGGTTTAGCAGATCTGTTAATCCAAGTAGGGGGACCAAATGTACAGAGATTTAGGGCTCAGACAGAAGCTATCAATGTTATTGAAAGAACCCAAAGCTGTGCCTTACTACCAGTGAAATTCACTACAGCCAACAGGAGAGTACGTATTGCACAGTGTTAACTTCTTAGGGAGATGCTGAAGGACAGTGGATTGAAGGACTGAGAACTTTCCATTAAGGCCCCTCATGTGTCTGTCCTCTGCAACTGTTCTTTTCAACCTACACTTTCTCTTGACATTTTGTCAATAACTATCCCTTACTACTCCTCTTGATAAAATCCAGATTGTCCAAACAAAAAAAGTGCCTGTAAATTGGTGGAATTGTCTCTGAATTTAAACCTCCTGCTGCTGCTAAGTCACTTGTCATGTCCGACTCTCTGCGACCCCATGGACTTTAGCCTACCAGGCGCCTCCATCCATGGGATTTTCCAGGCAAGTGTACTGAAGTGGGATGCCATTGCCATCTCTGACTAAACCCCTATTCAGTACTCTGCCTTCAGGTCAGAAGTTAGGACATTCCTTAAGAGCCTTTTCACGTCAACATTTTTGAATGTTCTACTTGGTTTCCTTCAGTGACACTTGTTATGGAGATGTCTTTGTGTGTGTGTGTGTGTGTGTGTACATATGCACATGCACGCATGCACACTAAGTCTCTTCAGTCATGTCCAACTCTTTGGGACCCTATGGACTGTAGCCCACCAGGCTGCTCTGTCTATGAGATTCTCCAGGCAAGAGTACTGGAGTGGGTTGCCATGTCCTGCTCCAGGAGATCTTCCCGACCCAAGGATCCAACCCACATCTCTTAAGTCTCCTGCATTGATAGGCAGATTCTTTACCATCTGTATACTGCCTGAAAGACAAAGAGGAAAAATAAATCTAAAATATTCATTGCTTACTCCTATTTATAGATAGATAAGACACAGAGTCAGTCTCTTGTTATAGCAGCTATGTGTTCTCCCTCTCTTATCTTTCCACAGAGCACTTAGGGAAGTTGTTCTCAGCCAAATGGGACTCTCCTCCCTGGGGACATTTGGCAAGGATGGAAAACATATTTGTGTCACATCTGAGAAGGAGCAGTTATACTGGCATCCGGGAATAGATACCAGGAATGCTGCTAAACACCCTACAAAACACCAGACATTCCCCCTCAACAAAGAATTATCCACTTCAAAATGTCAAAAGTACTGTTTAACTTAGGGGTAGTAGTTCAGTTACTATTCTGTGTAAGAAATACAATTGTTAGCAAATATTTTAAATGGAAAGATTAAAAAAATTTATTTAGGATATGTTTGTTTAAAAGTGGTTGAGTGTTCAAACTTCCTTTCCCCCTATAGATTATTTTTTTTCCTTATGTTAGAAACAGAATATTTAGTATGAATCACTTGGAATAACAGTCAAGTGATTTTTTTTCCATTAGAGATTTTAATTTTTAAAAATTCCATTCTTTTGTTTTAATGTTTGAGGACTACATGGGCATGAGCCACTTGAACTGAGAGTTTCCCCAGCTTTTCAATTCTAGGATCATGTGGCCTTAGAGGAGTTCATCAAGACACTATGTAGTTGGGCTGGTGCCCTTCAAGAATTCCAGATTTTAATGACAGTATCACCAAGATAAAAGGAGTGAGGTCTGGCTCCAACTCTCAGAAATGGAGAAGGATGCCAAAGTTACCCAGCCAGTGCATGGTCACACATGATAGAGGACTCAGAACCTTGAAGCCAGGCCCATGAATTACAGAAGATGAGTTGCCAGTGCTGACATGGATGGCCAGTAGGAGCTGAACTACCAAAACAGTGCTAGACATCTGCTGGAAAAGAGGGACTGACCCAAAAAGCCATCCCCACTGAGATCTTGAGTTCCCAACATGGGTGAAGGGAATTTCAGAGGGAAGGCTTGGCTGGGAAGAGGTGACTCCGCAAGTCTCAGTGTCCATACAGTGTGTGCACAGACCTCTGTTTCTCAGGTGATAGGGGAACACACTTCACACTGAAAAAAACCTGTATCTACAGAACCCAGTCTCCAAGGCTGCCAAGCCCAGAGCTTATAGACTTCTGGGATGGAAAGTGGATGCTTAGCTTGAACCCATGGTAGATCAGTCCTTCTAAAGGCAATCTGCGTCAAAGCAGTGAGGCCTCCGCCTACTCTGAACAGCTTTGACAGATGCGACCTGGCAGTGTCAGCATTTTATTTGCTCCATCAGCTGTCCTCTGTCACTGGCAACTGGCTGGAGGAGCCTCTTCTGCTCCTCTTTTCCTAGGGTTTCACTGCAAAGGACCCATCCAACAGCCTCGCTTTACACCTTGTATTTCCACACTTTTACTGTCAGTCATGTAATATGTTCAATTACCTGATGAACTGATATAAACGGATAAGTCTGTAGGCAGCCATGTTCCAATGGAAGAACATTTGAAGTCAGCCAGGAGTTCCCTGGTGGCTCAGATGTAAAGAATCCACCTGCAAGTCAGGAGACCTGGGTCAGTAAGATCCCCTGGAGGATAGCATAACAGCCATTCTAGTATTCTTGCCTGGAGAATCCCCTGGACAGAGGAGCCTGGCAGGCTACTACAGTTCATGGACTGCAATTAGGTGATAGTCTCTCGGTTGTGTCCAAATTTTTGAGACCCTATGGACTGTAGCCCATCAGGATCCTCTGTCCATGGGATTCTCCAGGCAAGAATACTGGAGTGGGTAGTGATTTCCTTCCAGGGAAGGCCAGCCAATCCTAGCTCCTGTCATACTCTGTATTTTGGGGGTGTGATATTTTTAGTTCTTCACTAAATTAAATTCCTATAATTTAGTTAACTCCAAGGAGCAAACAAATCACTAAGGATGAAAACAAAAGATACACATATGATTTATGGATTTATGGAAAACCAGAGATTATATTCTTTGAATGATTTATATGTATGTCTTCATACTTAACTAGGCTGTGATTTGTTGGTATTTATAGACTACCTTCTTTTTGAAAAATATTTATTTGTTATCTATTTGGCTGAGTCTTAGTTGTGGCATGCCTGATCATTGATCTTTGTTGTGGATGCAGGATTTTCATTTTGGCATGCACACTTTTAGTTGAGGCATGGGGATCTAGTTCCTTGACCAATGATTAAACCCAGGCCTCTGCATTGTGAGCACAGAAGCTTAGCCACTGGACCACCAGGGAAGTCCCCAACTTTCTTTTATTAATTTAGGTATAGTTGATATCATCAGGGCTATAGTCTTTCCAGTAGTCATGTATGAATATGAGAGCTGGACCATAGGGAAGGCAGCGTGCTGAAGAATTGATGCTTTGGAACTGTGATGCTGGAGAAAACTCTTGAGAGTCCTTTGGACAGCAGGGAGATCAAACCAATCAATCTTAAAGGAAATCAAACCTGAATACTCCTTGGAAGGACTGATGCTGAAGCTCCAATACTT
>SJYW01015040.1:81288-104921 GCA_006410735.1 Raphicerus campestris
TCTGCAGTGATTTTGGAGCCCCCCAAAATAAAGTCTGACACTGTTTCCACTTTTTCCCCATCTGTTTCCCATGAAGTGATGGGACAAGATGCCATGATCTTCGTTTTCTGAATGCTGAGCTTTAAGCCAACTTTTTCACTCTCCTCTTTCACTTTCATCAGGAGGCTTTTTAGTTCTCTTCACTTTCTGCCATAAGGATGGTGTCATATGCACATCTGAGGTTATTGATATTTCTCCTGGCAATCTTGATTCCAGCTTGTGTTTCTTCCAGTCCAGCATTTCTCATGATATACTCTGCATATAAGTTAAATAAGGAGGGTGACAATACACAGCCTTGACGTACTCCTTTTCCTATTTGGAATCAGTCTGCTGTTCCATATCCAGTTCTAACTTTTCCTTCCTGACCTACATACACATTTCTCAAGAGGCAGGTCAGGTGGTCTGGTATTCCCACCTCTCTCAGGATTTTCCACAGTTTATTCTGATCCACACAGTCAAAGGCTTTGGCATAGTCAATAAAGCAAAATAGATGTTTTTCTGGAACTCTCTTGCCTTTTTGATGATCCAGAGGATGTTGGCAATATGATCTCTGGTTCCTCTGCCTTTTCTAAAACCAGCTTGAACATCAGGAAGTTCACGGTTTAGCAGATCTGTTAATCCAAGTAGGGGGACCAAATGTACAGAGATTTAGGGCTCAGACAGAAGCTATCAATGTTATTGAAAGAACCCAAAGCTGTGCCTTACTACCAGTGAAATTCACTACAGCCAACAGGAGAGTACGTATTGCACAGTGTTAACTTCTTAGGGAGATGCTGAAGGACAGTGGATTGAAGGACTGAGAACTTTCCATTAAGGCCCCTCATGTGTCTGTCCTCTGCAACTGTTCTTTTCAACCTACACTTTCTCTTGACATTTTGTCAATAACTATCCCTTACTACTCCTCTTGATAAAATCCAGATTGTCCAAACAAAAAAAGTACCTGTAAATTGGTGGAATTGTCTCTGAATTTAAACCTCCTGCTGCTGCTAAGTCACTTGTCATGTCCGACTCTCTGCGACCCCATGGACTTTAGCCTACCAGGCGCCTCCATCCATGGGATTTTCCAGGCAAGTGTACTGAAGTGGGATGCCATTGCCATCTCTGACTAAACCCCTATTCAGTACTCTGCCTTCAGGTCAGAAGTTAGGACATTCCTTAAGAGCCTTTTCACGTCAACATTTTTGAATGTTCTACTTGGTTTCCTTCAGTGACACTTGTTATGGAAATGTCTTTGTGTGTGTGTGTGTGTGTGCATATGCACATGCACGCATGCACACTAAGTCTCTTCAGTCATGTCCAACTCTTTGGGACCCTATGGACTGTAGCCCACCAGGCTGCTCTGTCTATGAGATTCTCCAGGCAAGAGTACTGGAGTGGGTTGCCATGCCCTGCTCCAGGAGATCTTCCCGACCCAAGGATCCAACCCACATCTCTTAAGTCTCCTGCATTGATAGGCAGATTCTTTACCATCTGTATACTGTCTGAAAGACAAAGAGGAAAAATAAATCTAAAATATTCATTGCTTACTCCTATTTATAGATAGATAAGACACAGAGTCAGTCTCTTGTTATAGCAGCTATGTGTTCTCCCTCTCTTATCTTTCCACAGAGCACTTAGGGAAGTTGTTCTCAGCCAAATGGGACTCTCCTCCCTGGGGACATTTGGCAAGGATGGAAAACATATTTGTGTCACATCTGAGAAGGAGCAGTTATACTGGCATCCGGGAATAGATACCAGGAATGCTGCTAAACACCCTACAAAACACCAGACATTCCCCCTCAACAAAGAATTATCCACTTCAAAATGTCAAAAGTACTGTTTAACTTAGGGGTAGTAGTTCAGTTACTATTCTGTGTAAGAAATACAATTGTTAGCAAATATTTTAAATGGAAAGATTAAAAAAATTTATTTAGGATATGTTTGTTTAAAAGTGGTTGAGTGTTCAAACTTCCTTTCCCCCTATAGATTATTTTTTTTCCTTATGTTAGAAACAGAATATTTAGTATGAATCACTTGGAATAACAGTCAAGTGATTTTTTTTCCATTAGAGATTTTAATTTTTAAAAATTCCATTCTTTTGTTTTAATGTTTGAGGACTACATGGGCATGAGCCACTTGAACTGAGAGTTTCCCCAGCTTTTCAATTCTAGGATCGTGTGGCCTTAGAGGAGTTCATCAAGACACTATGTAGTTGGGCTGGTGCCCTTCAAGAATTCCAGATTTTAATGACAGTATCACCAAGATAAAAGGAGTGAGGTCTGGCTCCAACTCTCAGAAATGGAGAAGGATGCCAAAGTTACCCAGCCAGTGCATGGTCACACATGATAGAGGACTCAGAACCTTGAAGCCAGGCCCATGAATTACAGAAGATGAGTTGCCAGTGCTGACATGGATGGCCAGTAGGAGCTGAACTACCAAAACAGTGCTAGACATCTGCTGGAAAAGAGGGACTGACCCAAAAAGCCATCCCCACTGAGATCTTGAGTTCCCAACATGGGTGAAGGGAATTTCAGAGGGAAGGCTTGGCTGGGAAGAGGTGACTCCGCAAGTCTCAGTGTCCATACAGTGTGTGCACAGACCTCTGTTTCTCAGGTGATAGGGGAACACACTTCACACTGAAAAAAACCTGTATCTACAGAACCCAGTCTCCAAGGCTGCCAAGCCCAGAGCTTATAGACTTCTGGGATGGAAAGTGGATGCTTAGCTTGAACCCATGGTAGATCAGTCCTTCTAAAGGCAATCTGCGTCAAAGCAGTGAGGCCTCCGCCTACTCTGAACAGCTTTGACAGATGCGACCTGGCAGTGTCAGCATTTTATTTGCTCCATCAGCTGTCCTCTGTCACTGGCAACTGGCTGGAGGAGCCTCTTCTGCTCCTCTTTTCCTAGGGTTTCACTGCAAAGGACCCATCCAACAGCCTCGCTTTACACCTTGTATTTCCACACTTTTACTGTCAGTCATGTAATATGTTCAATTACCTGATGAACTGATATAAACGGATAAGTCTATAGGCAGCCATGTTCCAATGGAAGAACATTTGAAGTCAGCCAGGAGTTCCCTGGTGGCTCAGATGTAAAGAATCCACCTGCAAGTCAGGAGACCTGGGTCAGTAAGATCCCCTGGAGGATAGCATAACAGCCATTCTAGTATTCTTGCCTGGAGAATCCCCTGGACAGAGGAGCCTGGCAGGCTACTACAGTTCATGGACTGCAATTAGGTGATAGTCTCTCGGTTGTGTCCAAATTTTTGAGACCCTATGGACTGTAGCCCATCAGGATCCTCTGTCCATGGGATTCTCCAGGCAAGAATACTGGAGTGGGTAGTGATTTCCTTCTAGGGAAGGCCAGCCAATCCTAGCTCCTGTCATACTCTGTATTTTGGGGGTGTGATATTTTTAGTTCTTCACTAAATTAAATTCCTATAATTTAGTTAACTCCAAGGAGCAAACAAATCACTAAGGATGAAAACAAAAGATACACATATGATTTATGGATTTATGGAAAACCAGAGATTATATTCTTTGAATGATTTATATGTATGTCTTCATACTTAACTAGGCTGTGATTTGTTGGTATTTATAGACTACCTTCTTTTTGAAAAATATTTATTTGTTATCTATTTGGCTGAGTCTTAGTTGTGGCATGCCTGATCATTGATCTTTGTTGTGGATGCAGGATTTTCATTTTGGCATGCACACTTTTAGTTGAGGCATGGGGATCTAGTTCCTTGACCAATGATTAAACCCAGGCCTCTGCATTGTGAGCACAGAAGCTTAGCCACTGGACCACCAGGGAAGTCCCCAACTTTCTTTTATTAATTTAGGTATAGTTGATATCATCAGGGCTATAGTCTTTCCAGTAGTCATGTATGAATATGAGAGCTGGACCATAGGGAAGGCAGCGTGCTGAAGAATTGATGCTTTGGAACTGTGATGCTGGAGAAAACTCTTGAGAGTCCTTTGGACAGCAGGGAGATCAAACCAATCAATCTTAAAGGAAATCAAACCTGAATACTCCTTGGAAGGACTGATGCTGAAGCTCCAATACTTTGCCACCTGATGCAAACAGCTGACTCATTGGAAAACACCCTCATGCTGGGGAAAATTGAAGGCAGAAGGAGAAGAGGGTGATGACAGAGGAGGAGATGGTTGGATGGTATCAGTGATTCAATGGACATGAACTTAGGCAAACTCCAAGAGATGAAGAGGGACAGGGAGGCCTGCTGTGTGCTTCAGTCCATGGAGTCGCAAAGAGTCAGACATTTGGAGACTGAACAACAAAAGTTGATATAAGTTCAGTTCAGTTCAGTTGCACAGTCGTTTCCAACTCTTTGTGACCCCATGAGTTGCACCACGCCAGGCCTCCCTGTCCATCATCAACTCCCACAGTTCACTCAGACTCATGTCCATCGAGTCAGTGATGCCATCCAGCCATCTTATCCTCTGTCATCCCATTCTTCTCCTGCCCCCAATCCCTCCCAGCATCAAAGTCTTTTCCAATGAGTCAACTCTTCACATGAGGTGGCCAAAGTACTGGAGTTTCAGCTTCAGCATCATTCCTTCCAAAGAACACCCAGGACTGATCTCCTTCAAAATGGACTGGTTGGATCTTCTTGCAGTCCAAAAGACTCTCAAGAGTCTTCTCCAACCCCACAGTTCAAAAGCAACAATTCTTTGGCATTCAGCTTTCTTCAGTCCAACTCTCACATACATATATGACCACTGGAAAAACCATAGCCTTTATTAGATGGGTCTTTGTTGGCAGAGTAATATCTCTGCTTTTCAATATGCTGTCTAGGTTGATCTAACTTCCCTTCCAAGGTGTTAGCGTCTTTTAATTTCAAGGCTGCAATCACCATCTGCAGTGATTTTGGAGCCCCTCAAAATAAAGTCTGACACTGTTTCCACTATTTCCCTATCTATTTCCCATGAAGTGATGAGACCAGATACCATGATCTTTGTTTTCTGAATGTTGAGCTTTAAGCCAACATTTTCATTCTCCTCTTTCACTTTCATCAGGACGCTTTTTAGTTCCTCTTCACTTTCTGAAATAAGGGTGGTGTCATCTGCATATCTGAGGTTATTGATATTTCTCCTGGCAATCTTGATTCCAGCTTGTGCTTCTTCCAGTCCAGCGTTTCTCATGATGTACTCTGTATAGAAATTAAATAAGCAGGGTGACAATATACAGCCTTGACTTGCTCCTGTTCCTATTTGGAACCAGTCTGTTGTTCCATGTCCAGTTCTAACAGTTGCTTCCTGACCTGCATATAAGTTTCACAAGAGATATAAGTTACAGATGTACAATATAGTGACTCACAATTTTTAGTAAAATATTTGACTATATCCCCTGTATTGTACAGGATATCCTTATAGCATAGTTGATATATATAATATTTGATCTATCAAATATAGTTTATCTTTAAAAACATGGAATTTAAAGTAGATTCCTAGCACTCAAGGAAATTTTTAACATCTTCCAAACTTTTACCTATTTCTTTTCCATTTAGCACATCTCCATAATTAACTCTAGTTTTTTCCAAATATATAATGAGATTGACACTAATAGTATGACTTATTTGTGCTGATTAAATTGTCTCCTAATTATAAAAAGCTAAAAATAGGACTAAAAATTCATTTTGCATAATGATTTTTTAACAAAACAGATTTTCTTGTTAAGTATAAAAATGATTGCCTTTCCTTTTGATTGCACATGTATATTTAAACTTTTAAAAGTGTTTGTATTAATATGTATTAGCATTAAACCTTTAAGAATATAGTCTTTTATTTTACATGTGTAAAATATTAGTCTTACTTTGGGCATCAATATTCGTGTTTCTAACTAAAAGCACAATTGACCATTACATAGTTTTTAATTGTCAACTTGGGAATGCTTAAAAACTATAATCAGGCACAGCTTAAAATGTAGAAGTGATGCAGATCTAAAATTTGTATTAACAAAAAAATATAAATGGTATTTTGAACTAAAATTTTCTATTCAAATTTTAGAAAACTAGCACTAACTTAAGAGCAATATATGTTATACAGAAAATGTAATCAAAGTAAAAGATGATAAAGCAAGATATCTAAAATATAAGAACTCTTCTACAGAATATATCCTTATTCTAAATTTTAATAAAAGTGAAATTAGTCATCCATTCATCTCTATAGTTTTAATGTTTTTCACAAACTAGACCAATCACACAAGCCAACATTTATATAAGAAGTTTCTAAATCAGAATGAATTGGAATCTCTCTAATATCTGAGAATAGTTCTTCAAAAGATTGTTTATGTGTGTGTGTCTGTATTTTGCCCACAAGTTAGAACAGGTATGTGTGAATGTGTATGCGTCTGTCCTCTTAATGTCCATCATCCTTGTATTGTTGAGTGAACTTATTCTGAAAAATGGTGAGATGGAGAGATAGGACTAAAAGCAGAGATTGGACTGTTAGGGGAAAACAGAGTGTGAGAAATTAAATAGTCTCAATATCCACATTTAAGATTTGTTTGTAGCTCTTCAACTGAGTCCCCTTTGGTGTGAATAGAGGAGTAATGTGAATTCTGGTTTTAACTAACTTCACATGGTTAAAATTTCTGTGAAAACATTATTTTATGTATAAGTCACTGCCTCAGGGACAGTTTTTATCAAGAGCAAGACAATGATAGTAGCCTGTCTATGCTGCAGGCAATAACAGGCGCCTGTTATTTGTGGAAAATGTGGAAGTTTAAAACAATAATAAAGCCAACTAAAAGTGTTGTCTGCTTTTTATTATCACCATGAACTGACAATTCTGAATAATGTTGTGATAAATACTTCTCTGTGGGCAGGCTGTTCCTACTGTTAGCCATCTCTTTTGGTAGGCCATTGCTCATGGACAACTTCCCCACTCACCCAGATTAGATCAGATACTCTAATCATCCATTTCCTTACAACCTTCATTATCTTTGTGGTTCCCACAATTAAAATAATTAATTACATATTGATTAATCTTGTGACACCTTTCATTCTCTAGATGATGATCTTTAAGAAAACAAAGCCTTTTTCAAGTTTCCCAGCATAGTTCCATACTCTGAGTTTTACATATGTAGATCCTCCATGAATACTTAAGAAATGACTGCATGAATGATAAACTGCTGAAAAATGAATAAATGAATGGATGAATAAAACATTCATTAAACATTCCTGAACATTTTCAAGAATTGTGTCTAGATTTTAAAACTGAATCATAACTGTCATTTATCTTGGCATCTCTAATGGATTAGATAATTCATTCTCAACTAAATCTTTATTTAGCTTAGACACTGTCAAATGAACTTGACTAATGTCAGGGAACAAAAAATTTTTCTTTACTCTTCCAAGTTCTCTGACTGATCTAAGAATTAAACTGACATGAGACAGATTAACAGAAGAAAATCAAAAAGTTTAATAACATGTTCATGGGAGAGACCCAGGAAAACTGAATAACTCACCAAAATGGCTGAACACACCACACCTTAGGTAACGTTTTTAGTTAAAGACAAGAGGGTGTTGGGAGTAGTAGTTTCAGAATTCAGAAGAGAAGATGGCAATTCACAGGGAGTAGGAAAAACACATATTCGGTAAATAAATGTTTACTTGAACTTGCAGAAAGGATGAATATAGTGTGGACTCTGATCTATAGGCTCTGCCCAGTTTTCCACACCACACCTAACTCATAATCTTTGCAGATATTTCTGGCAACAGCTGTGTTCCAGGAATAGGCCTTCTATCTAAATTGGGCAGCAGCTAAGTCGCTTCAGTCGTGTCCGACTCTGTGACCCCATAGTCGGCAGCCCACCAGGCTCTGCCATCCCTGGGATTCTCCAGGCAAGGACAGTGGAGTGGGTTGCCATTTCCCTCTCCAATGAGTAAAAGTGAAAAGTGAAAGTGAAGCCGCTCAGTCGTAACCGACTAGTAGCGACCCCATGAACTGCAGCCTATCAAGCTCCTCCGTCCATGAGATTTTCTAGGCAAGAGTACTGGAGTAGCTTGCCATGGCCTTTTCCAAAATTATGCAGCTAAGGGTGAGGCAAAAAGAAAGACTTCCTGAGTTTTCATTCTTAAAAAAATAATCATCCTAAACTAATCCTCATGCTAAAGAGATACATTAATGAGTGGCAAATTTTACTCACCTACACTAAGCTATGTTTAAAGATACAACTCTTCGCACATTTTTATGAAACTGAAGGTGAGATGATCTGACTACTGTCTTAAAAAAAAAAAACAACCNTAATCCTCATGCTAAAGGGATACATTAATGAGTGGCAAATTTTACTCACCTACACTAAGCTATGTTTAAAGATACAACTCTTCGCACATTTTTATGAAACTGAAGGTGAGATGATCTGACTACTGTCTTAAAAAAAAAAAACCAACCACAAAAACTATTCCGACTCAATGGGCATGAGTTTGGGTGAACTCCAGGAGTTGGTGATGGACAGAGAGGCCTGGTGTGCTGCAGTTCGTGGAGTTGCAAAGAGTCGGACACAACTGAGTGACTGAACTGAACTGAACTGAACTGATTCTAATGAAGATATCAAGGTGAAATTACTTAATATTACTTGATAAATACATTATATATATATTTTAGAATTTCTTTTACTTGTTTCTTATTTTATTAACTTTTAAATGATTTGCTATTTACACATCACTGCTGCATCAATACCTACTTCCTTGTGTACTAGGGGTGGCACAGGTGTCAGCCCTTAGCTCAGGACCCTTAGCAGTCATTAGAGGTCCAGTTCTGCCAACAGTCAGCCTGGTTGTGGTCATCGTGGTAGAGAGTGTGGTAAGAGGCAAGTCGCAGCCTTCTCCCAGAGCCCTGCACACCCTCCAGCCTTGGGACTGACTGGTGAGCTGGGGAGCCTGGGGACAGGCTGAGAATGGTATCCTGCAGTGGGCATAGCCCTCACCATGGCCTCTTACTGTTTGGGCCCAGGCTTTGAATCAGCAGTGAGCCTCTCTCCCATCCCCACCTCCACAACTAAATGGAAGTGGTCGTCTCCATGGATCTCAATCCTGGGAGGCCTCAGCAGCTGGAGTATATGGACACTGCCATTAAGGTCACAGCTTCAGCCAACTTCTCTCTCCCCATTCACATTTCAAAACTTGGTGCAGCTTAAATCAGCTGCTCACCCTTAGGACATGGCCAGAAGTCTGGTTTCAGTTGCAAGGGAATTGCACAGTATTATTTCAGATCTGCCTCTGTGCTTGGGGCTCTTCTCAAAGGAGGGCAGTTGTTGCGAGCTGGGAATTAACCTTTTTGATATTTGCTATTTAATTTGATTGGTATTTGCTATGCAAATGATTCTCTCCTGTTTAAATGAAAAGCTTGAGGGCTGGATGGGTCCTGGGTGCCTTGCTCTCTCAGTGATCATGATTGGGCAGGGTCTGGGGACATGGCCCTGAGGATGCCCAGCCGGGCCTAGGCACTAGCAGGAAGACCTAGATTGGATCCTCTGGATGAATGTTCCCAAACAGGGTGCTCAGCCTACATAGGGACCCCTACTCTTATCTGGGGCCTGGACCTTAGAGGGTGGAATTTGAACCTTGCCCTTCCTTATCAAAACAGAGAATACATTTATTTTGATGGAGGTTTACAGGAACATCATAACCAGTCTCAAGAAGAAAGGATCTAACACCAAGAAATTTGCAACAGCTAACTATACCCCTCTTAATCTTTCCTATAAAAGGGCTTTGCTGAAAGCTTTTGGAATGTTCAGAGTTTTTACAGCATGAGTCACCCATCTCTTTGCAATAAACTTTGCTCTGCTCTAGACTCCAATATGTTGGTGTGGATTTGGCCTCATTGTATCGNCAGTATTATTTCAGATCTGCCTCTGTGCTTGGGGCTCTTCTCAAAGGAGGGCAGTTGTTGCAAGCTGGGAATTAACCTTTTTGATATTTGCTATTTAATTTGATTGGTATTTGCTATGCAAATGATTCTCTCCTGTTTAAATGAAAAGCTTGAGGGCTGGATGGGTCCTGGGTGCCTTGCTCTCTCAGTGATCATGATTGGGCAGGGTCTGGGGACATGGCCCTGAGGATGCCCAGCCGGGCCTAGGCACTAGCAGGAAGACCTAGATTGGATCCTCTGGATGAATGTTCCCAAACAGGGTGCTCAGCCTACATAGGGACCCCTACTCTTATCTGGGGCCTGGACCTTAGAGGGTGGAATTTGAACCTTGCCCTTCCTTATCAAAACAGAGAATACATTTGTTTTGATGGAGGTTTACAGGAACATCATAACCAGTCTCAAGAAGAAAGGATCTAACACCAAGAAATTTGCAACAGCTAACTATACCCCTCTTAATCTTTCCTATAAAAGGGCTTTGCTGAAAGCTTTTGGAATGTTCAGAGTTTTTACAGCATGAGTCACCCATCTCTTTGCAATAAACTTTGCTCTGCTCTAGACTCCAATATGTTGGTGTGGATTTGGCCTCATTGTATCTGGCACGTGGCAATAACAGTTGCTGAATTACAACCAGCTGTATCCTCAGCTTATCAGCTATTATGTCTTCAACCAGAAGTCTGAGACACTAGATATTTAATTAATATGTATTTGTCATGTAACTGGAAGTCTTGAGGTCTGGGAGGTGGCAAGATCACTCTGATAGCTTGGATCACTCTCTGGGCCTTGTTCAGATGCATGGTTCAGTCCTGTCATGGTACTGTTCTTGTACTGAATGATAGGCTTAGTACTTCACTAGTGGAGAATTTATTATGCTTGTCTTAAGAAACCCCACTTCCAATATTTAAAGTCATTTCACTTAAAAATTTAAACAGAAGTATATTTTGTATTTATCAGTTATTAACATGTTGCATGATGTTGAAAACGTCTGTCAATGCACGAGGAAGTAATTCATATCTCTACAGTGATATCCCTCAAAGCAGAGAAATATTATCTAATATGAAACCATTAAACAGGATGTTTATTACAAAAAGCAAGCTCTATAGAATGATTACTTCTTTTAGAGTGTTAGAAGTACCCCAGAAGCCTAAAATATCCTAGGGTTAACCAAAATTTGCAAACAGTCAGACATGACTGAAGTGACTTAGCACTTAGCACTTACTATGATCCAGCATTTCCATTCCTGGGTATATATCTGAAGATAACAAAAACACTAATTCATAAAGATACATGCATTCAAATGTTCAAAGAAGTATTATTTGGAATAACCAAGTTATGGAAGCCATTCAAGTGTCCATCAACTGGTGAATGAATAAAGGATGTGTGGCAAATAAATATATATGAAATATTATTCAGGCATTAAAAAAAATGTTTTGCCATTTACAGCAATATGGATGGACCCAGAGGGTACTATGCTTAGTGAATTAGGTCAAATACAGAAAGACAAGTTCTGTACGATATCACTTATATGGGGAATCTAAAAAATAAACCAACAAACAAAACAAAACAGAATCAGGTTCACAGATATAGAGAACAAACAAGTGGTAACCCACTCCAGTGTTCTTGCCTGGAGAATCCTAGGAACAGGGGAGTCTGGTGGGCTGCCATCTCTGGGGTCGCACAGAGTCGGACATGACTGAAACGACTCAGCAGCAAGTGGTTATAAGTAAGGAGAGAGAGAAGAGGAGAGGGACAAAGAGGTAGAGGATTCAGATATACAAACTGCTGCTAAGTCACTTCAGTCGTGTCCGACTCTGTGTGACCCCATAGACGGCAGCCCACCAAGCTCCCCTGTCCCTGGGATTCTCCAGACAAGAGTACTGGAGTGGGTTGCCATTTCCTCCTCCAATGCATGAAAGTAAAAAGTGAAAGTGAAGTCGCTCAGTCGTGCTCGACTCTTAGCGACCCCATGGACCGCAGCCCACCAGGCTCCTTGGACCATGGGATTTTCCAGGCAAGAGTACTGGAGTGGGGTGCCATTGCCTTCTCTGATACAAACTACTATGTACAAAATAAAGAAGCTACAAGAATAAATTGTATGGCATATGCTCCTGTCTCTTATACACATCTCATTTGGAGACTGAACAACAAAAGTTGATATAAGTTCAGTTCAGTTCAGTTGCACAGTCGTTTCCAACTCTTTGTGACCCCATGAATTGCACCACGCCAGGCCTCCCTGTCCATCATCAACTCCCACAGTTCACTCAGACTCATGTCCATCGAGTCAGTGATGCCATCCAGCCATCTTATCCTCTGTCATCCCATTCTTCTCCNCTATAAATACATTTAATCACACTATATTATACATCTGAAACTAATACAGTATTGTAAATCAATTATGCTTCAATTAAAAATTATTCAATGTGAATTTATGACTTTTAAAATGAAAATTTTATGAAAATTTTAATTAAAAAAATAGCTATATGAAGTAGTAACTTTGAAAACCCAACAGATTTTGAGACAGATTCTTAATCTAAAATAATGTAATAGATCAGTAAAAAGTTTAGTCTAGAAGAGATTAGAACTGAGCACAGTCGATTCTCATATTCAAGAAAGAGACCACTTATTCTTAGGAAGTCAAATTCCTCACCTAATTTCAGGACAGTGGAACAGATGACAGCCAAACTCTCTGCTCTGGTGTGTCTTTTCCACCATATTTTCCTGTTTAGCTTAAATTTTTCACTCTGAAAAGAAATGTAGATGGAAACAATGACTGTTTAAAAAGAGAAATCCTATTAAATACTTTCTTGTTAAGACTTGGAATAGAGTGTCTTTTTGGAGGAGGGGTGGGGGTGAGGCGGCAGGGGCTCCAAAATCATTGCATATGGTGACTGCAGCTATGAAATTAAAAGTTGCTTATACCTTAGAAGAAAAGTTATGACCAACCTAGACAGCATATTAAAAAGCAGAGGCATTACTTTATCAACAAAGGTCCATCTAGTCAAGGCTATGGTTTTTCCAGTACTCATGTAAGGATGTGAGAGTTGGACTATAAAGAGAGCTGAGCACTGAAGAATTGATGCTTTTGAACTGTGGTGTTGGAGAAGACTCTTGAAAGTCCCTTGGACAGCAAGGAGATCCAACCAGTCCATCCTAAAGGAGATCAGCCCTGAATAGTCATTGAAAGGACTGATGATGAAGGTGAAACTCCAATACTTTGGTCACGTCATGTGAAGAACTGACTCATTTGGAAAGACCCTGATGCTAGGAAAGATTGAAGGCAGGAAGAAAAGGGCACAACAGAGGATGAGACGGTTGGATGATATCACCGACTCAATGGATATGAGTTTGAGTAAACTCCGGGAGTTGGCAATGGACAGGGAGGCCTGGTGTGCTGCCCTCCACGGAGTTGGAAACATTTGGATATGAGTGAGCAACTGAACTGAACTGATAGTGTCTTATAAGTATAATTTTTCAGCTTTTTGTAGCACTTCAATTTTATGATAATTGACATACTGTACTTTTACAATGATTACTAGAGTACTATGTAACTTGTTTGCTTCATTCTCTGCATTAGATTATATGATATTTTTAAAAATGATTCTAGCATTTTTACATGGTATGTAATTTTCTCAGTGAAAAATTGCTTATATTATATATTCTTTCCCAGAAAATAATCTCTGACTTTGATCTGGTGTCAGATGAGCTTTTCTTTTGGATGTTTCTGCATCAAATGATGTAGCAATGACAAAGATCTGGAAATAGTAATATCAATCTCTTAGTAAATCTGTAAAATTTAAAGTTACAGGGAAAAAACTGGCTTAATACATTTTAAGAAAGTTTATTTAGAGTTAACTTTTCCAAGTCAAGTAAAGTTGGTTGTATAGATGCTAAGCTTTAGAAATGTTACGTGTCAGATCACAAAAGGAAGCTCTAATATTGAAAGCTATTGTTTTTCCAGTAGTCATGTATGGATGTGAGAACTGGACTATAAAGAAAGCTGAGCACTGAAGAGCTGATCCTTTTGAACTGTGGTGTTGAAGAAGACTCTCGAGAGTCCCTTGGACTGCAAGGAGATCCAACAAGTTCATCCTAAGGGAAATCAGTCCTGAAATCACTGAAAGGACTGATGCTGAAGCTGAAGCTCCAATACTTTGGCCTCATCATGCAAAGAACTGACTCATTTAAAAAGACCCTGATATTGGGAAAGTTGGAAGGTGGAAAGAGAAGGGGACGACAGAGGACGAGATGGTTGGATGGCATCACTGACTCAATGGACATGAGTTTGAGTAAACTCCGGGACTTGGTGATGGACAGGGAGGCCTGGCATGCTGCAATCCACAGGGTTGCAAAGAGTCAGACACAACTGAACAACTGAACTGAATTGAATATTGAAAGACTAAAATGTAAGATACTTTACTCCTCTGGTCAGACTTTTAGGGAGATCTCCATTAGATTGAATTATGTGTTTCACATGTTTTGGGAGACATTGATAAAGGAACTGGGTTTAAGGGTTCATTTCAGTTCAGTTCAGTCACTCAGTCGTGTCCAACTCTTTGCGACCCCATGAATCGCAGCACCGCCAGGCCTCCCTGTCCATCACCATCTCTCGGAGTTCACTCAGAGTCTGGTCCATCCGATCTGTCATGCTATCCAGCCATCTCATCCTCAGTCATCCCCTTCTCTTCCTGCCCCCAATCCCTCCCAGCATCAGAGTCTTTTCCAATGAGTCAACTCTTCGCATGAGGTGGCCAAAGGACTGGAGTTTCAGCTTTAGCATCATTTCTTCCAAAGAAATCCCAGGGTTGATCTCCTTCAGAATGGACTGGTNGATCAATGCAAAGAAATAGAGGAAAAGAACAGAATGGGAAAGACTAGAGATCTCTTTAAGAAAAGTAGAGATACCAAGGGAACATTTCATGCAAAGATGGGTTTAAGGGTAGAAATGACATCAAATTAGGAATAGTTTTGTTGAAGAAAAGGTAAGTGTGAGCTACATAGTTACCTTCAAACACTTAAAGGGTAAAAATGTGCAGGAGAGATTTGGTTTAGCTAAGAAAAAGAATGGATATAGAATAAGGCTGATTTTAGTCCTGTATGTAAACATATATTAACAGCAAGTAGAGCTGTCAAACAAACAAACAAACAAACAAAAATCGGCTCACTCTACAGGTGGCAAAGCCATGGTCCTTTCTGGCTTTCCTGAGCTGGAAGACAGTATCAGGTGGAAAAGTTGATTGCACAGTCTTAAGCACTTCTAAAATACTCTCTGTGATTCTATCTTTAGTAGCTCAGCTTCAGGATGATAGGGCTTCCTTTGTAGCTCAGTTGGTAAAGAATCTGCCTGCAGTGCAGGAGACCCGGGTTCGATCCCTGGGTTCGGAAGATCCCCTGGAGAAGGAAATGGCAATCCACTCCAGTATCCTTGCCTTGAGAGTCTCATGGACAGAGGAACCTGGTGGATTGCAGTCCATGGACTCCTAAAGAGTCATCTGCTTAGAAAATGACAGGGCATGTTTCGTGAAAGAGAGGGGAGATGAGAGCTTACTTTTATATTTTATTCCTTTGCTCATAATCAACTACATTATGCATTCCTGAAACTTAAAATGATATAATAAAATCAAGCTAAACGTTTATCATCTCCCCCATAGTCTCTAATCATGAACTATGTAATGCTCAGTGTAAAATGAAAGAATAAGTTAAGCGAGAAAGAGCTTAGAATGCCCTTTGAGCTTACAATTTCAGAAGAAAAACTGGGCCNTAAACGTTTATCATCTCCCCCATAGTCTCTAATCATGAACTATGTAATGCTCAGTGTAAAATGAAAGAATAAGTTAAGCGAGAAAGAGCTTAGAATGCCCTTTGAGCTTACAATTTCAGAAGAAAAACTGGGCCTTAGGATAATCAAACATACACATACACCCCACTGAAATGCCACTCTCCAATTTTCATTTCTTTTTTTTTTTTTTTTCCTCCATGCTTTCTTTTCATATTTAACCTAAAACCATGTGATCAGCATCCTTTTAGATAGAAACTATCTGCGGTTGTATAGTTGCTTTTTTGGTAGTGAAGCCCAAGAGTAAAAAACAGGATTTTTCTAATGTTGGGCTCAATACACTTATGGAAGCAAGAAGAGCTTGTTTCTCTGGTTTTGTAATCAGTGAGGAGAGGCTGTAGCTTGGCAAGAAGAACACTTGCAATTATGTATGAGCCTTGTGCTTCTCTTGCAAGAAGCAGCCTTCCATTTGTGCTGATACTGTATTGGAGAAACAGGTAAAACTGATGAATTGAACTCTTAAGCCACTAAATCACCAAAATATTGCTTCCCGAATATTGTAATTTTGAGCTAGTACTTTTTATTATTATTACTATTATTTTTTTAAATCTAAGCCACGGTGTTTTAACATTAAAAGAAGGAAGGTAAACAATAATATCTCTTGGATAGCATTGTTAAGAGGACTGAAAATGATACTATGTAAAATGTTTAATAAAGAGTATCCCACATAGCACAAAATAACTTTTACTTTTACTATGTCTCACTAAAACTATTTTGTCATGCTCATGAACTAAAATATTTAAACCCAAATGTATAACTTTACTTTTCTTCCAAATAAATTATACACTTTTTGGAAGATTGCTCCTGCTTGATGGGAAACATGTAGCTCTTACATACTAGTTATATTATTCAAAAATGTTCTATCATCCCCATTTGATGGTCCTGCCATGTATGTGTTCACTCAACTAACAAGCAGAAATACTCAAAAGTACATCTACAAAGATGTTTTGTTATTCTGCTAATATTTTCTCTCCAGGTTGTTTTTATTCATTGCTCAGTACACTTTAGTGAAGTGTAAACATGTTAATAGCTCATTTGTGGTTGACTCTTTGTGATCTCATGAACTGTAGCCTGCCCAGGATCAGCGTGAGGAACTCCGCCCATGGCAAAGGTCATGAGAAAGGAAGCTTGGCATACGCTTCAGGAAACCCCCTGTTCCCGAGCATCTACCCCTAAAACCAGAGTACTTTATGGGGAGCTCTCTCCCATAACCATTTCTCTCGGAGAAGGAGTTAACTTGCAGCTCCAAGTTAATAAAAATTCCTGAGCGTGACAAGAGTGTTTCAACTTATGAACTCTGAAGGTTATCTAGCCTGCCTGTATAGGTTCATCCAGCCACATGTGATTGTTTACAACCCCCTCAACTGTGAGAGGCACGAGATGCTTTAAAACTTTCTAAATACAGACTCTTTTGAGAAGTTAGAAGATTATTAGTATAGTATTAGTGAGTTGATTAGGAATTATATTGGTGAAGGGATTTTTCATTTGTCCTGCCAATAATTACTGCTAATTCCCTGCCCTGGGTGTGACAAGTGTGCTCAGGTCAAACCTCTCTGCTGACAGACTAGCTTGTGTGACAACCTCTCAACCATAAACAGCACAGTTTGGAGTATTAGCATAGGGCTTTTCTCATCGTTGAGTCAGTGATTGCTGCCAAGCCTCCATATCCTTAGGCACCTGGGAATATATTAATCAACGTATTTGGAATATAGAAAAGGAAATATAGTAGTTTTTGATGTTAGCAGTACTAGACTTTTTGAGTTAATGAATTTTCTCTTTTGTTATAGACCACTGTATTTTGCTATAAATCNCATATCCTTAGGCACCTGGGAATATATTAATGTATTTGGAATATAGAAAAGGAAATATAGTAGTTTTTGATGTTAGCAGTACTAGACTTTTTGAGTTAATGAATTTTCTCTTTTGTTATAGACCACTGTATTTTGCTATAAATCACTGTGTCCTTGCTATGAAAAAATGTAACTTTATCACTATCTTAAGACTAAATAGATCATAAAGGGAACACTGGTGAAAGATTTTCAATTGTTGGGCTGATGTTTGCTGCTAAATCTCCATATTTCTTGCCCTTATAATGAATATAACTAGCATATAGGAGAAATAAGTATTAACCTTTAAGATTAATCATGTTAACCTTAGGTTAAGTAAATTCCTTTCCTAGTAGTAACTCACTATACCCTCACCTTATAGGAATGCAACTTTATTTGGAGGGTGGCATCTGATTTAAGAAAAAAATCACCCCTGGAAAAATAAGCTTTCTGATTAACTGACCAGTATCAGAAAGGGCCATAAAATGTCAGCAGACCTCATGGCCAGAAGATGATATAAAAACCCATAAGACCTTTGTATAATTTTATATGAAGCACCTGATTGTGACAAGGGTCAGGTCTGCTGACCCCCGCGTGACTCTGTATTCATCCCTATGTATAACAAAATGTATATAAACAAACCTGAAAAATAAAGAAATCGGATCAGTTTCTGGAAAGACTGATTCCCCTGTGTCGTTTATTTCTTGCTCCTCGCTTTCCTGGCTGAATTCCCATCTGAAATGTGGGTACTCACCAAGCCTGCTAATTCTGCCTGGTCTTCTGAGATTGGACCAGGGAGGCCTCAGTGCCTCCTGTCCTTTGGTAGAATGGAAAGATGCCTGTGGCCTATGTAGGTGGTGATTGGTATTCCATGTAAACTAGTTATTCAGCCTCTTTTTTCCCACTAGTTTCTAATCTCTATATATATCTGTAATTAACTAGCTTTTTTCTAGGATGCCTACTCCATCCCTACCTTCAAATTACCCTGGATCCACAGGGGCTGGACCCTGGCAGTAGCCCACCAGGTTCCTCTGTCCAAGGAATTCTCCAGGCAAGATGCTGGAGTGGGTAGCCATTCTCTTCTCTAGGGTATCTTCCTGACCCAAGGATTGAAATCAAGTCTCCTTCATTGCAGGTAGATTCTTCACTGTCTGAGCCAGGAGAGAAGCCCTCCATATCTAAAGTACTCTTTATATATGGTTATAAAACTGATTATGAATTATTGTATCTGCATTATAATTCAGTTCATTCACATATTCATCTTTTCCAAAGGCAATAGTGAGGTATTTTAGAAAATGCTTTGTACACTTATTTATTGAGTCCTTATATAGTTTGTCATAGCCCACATTATTAGTGAAACTGGGAAAATTTGTTAATTTCTGCTTGTTTCTGTTACAAATATTCACACCATTATTTAAAAATTTATTTGACAGAGAATAGGACTCTGTAGTTTCTATGAAATTATATTTATATATTTTTCAAAATAATTTCTTAGGTAAAAAAAGCTTGTGGAATGTTATTAAGTAATTGAATATTTTTGCTTGCCCTCTTCAAGCCTGCTTAGTAGGCTTGTACTTCCCTAGAGAAAATGTAGGTCAATTCCTAGTCATTCTCAGGTACTAAATGTTCCTTTTCAGTAGTTGATAAGGCCTGACTTTGCCTGGAACTGCTGATGAGGGAAAGGCTTGCTTGGATCCCTTTTCTTTTTATTTTGGTGCTTTTCCTTTTCCTACCCAAGCTTGTTTAACAAAGTTTCTGATCTTTTCTGGGAAAGGCCAGGGAATAGGAAGGAGAGGACAAAGGAGGCTGAAGGTTCCTAACTGACTCACAGGGTCTAAGCTACTGATATATTCTCTGGTCCTGACACATAATTAAAGTGGCCTTTATTTCCTCTTTTGCTTTGAGAGATCTTTAATCAGTATCCTCTGCAGGACGATTAAATGCCCCAGTTTCCCCAGGACTGAAGCACAAAATTTCCTGGGTCACAAAATTTTAGTACTGATACTGAACACTTTCAGGCTCATGGGGGGAGATTGTTCACATTGGCCCTCAGAATCCTCTCCATTCAGTGTGTAAGTAGAGAAAGACATGGTGAACCATGCAAGGGAGGTTTGCATGAGCCAGGTCCGAAAGTGGCACACATCACCTTTGATAACATTTTATTATACAGCTTATTATAAGTAAAGCTGAAGATAATCTATAGGTGCCTTGTAAGAATAAGGAAATAAGAATACTGGAGAACAGAAGCAATGACTGCAAAACTCACTTCTGTACATCAAAATGGATTTAACATATGCCCACACATAGAACACCTCCTCAGGAGAGAGAAGCCAAAGCCCCAACTAATCCAGGAAAAAAATCCAAGATTCATTAATGATGGGTGTCAGGTCCCAATACTATCCCTTGGCAACCTGTGACACACTGAAAAGTCAAGTTATCTGCTCCAAATGAAAGAAGACCAAGCAGTGATAGAAATCAACAGTAATAGAAGTTTGCTTCCTGTGAAAGTAAGGATGAAGCATACAACAGCTATTCATTTAGAACAATTTGGTCATTTTGGGGGGTCATGATCATGAATGTTCTTTGCACATGGAACTAAGTGGAAATCCTTGATGATATTTAGGCTTAAGGTGAACCGAAAGCTTGTTGATATTTGTATGCTTTGTTGTGTATGTGTGTGTCTGTACATATGTGCATTCATGTATTTTTAAGGGATTATATTAGTTTGCTAGGGCTGCTGTAACAAAATACCACACAAACTGGTTGACTTAAATAACAGTAACTAACTGTCTCACTGTTGTGGAGGCCAGGGGTCTGAGATAAAGGTGTATGCAGAGTTGATTCCTTCTGAGAATGATTAGGGAGAATCTGTTCCATGCCTCTCTTCTAGCTGTTTGTAATTTGTTGGCAATCTTTGGTGTCCTTGGCTGTAGATAATCTGCCTTCTTCCTGTCGTGGCATTCTCCCTGTGTGTCTGTCTGTCCACATTTTCCTTAGGACACCAGTCTTACTGGAATATTGGAATATAGCTTCCATCTTAATTACGTAACTTCTGCCGTGATCTTAAAGGACCTTATTTCTTAATATGCCCACATTTTGAGGTACCAGAGGTTAGAACATATTGAATGTTAGGAGGACAATTAAACCTATGATAGGTATTAATACCCAATAGACAAAAAAATAAAAAAAAAAAACCAGAAAACTTTTTTTTAAGCATATATAGTATCTTTAGAAATAAATTCCTTTGAAAAGTAGTGCAGTTCTAATCTTTTTAAACTTCCAGTTCACTCTCTGTAACAGTAACTATACCCAAAGTGTCTTCTACACATAATTCTCAAGCCTGATTTATGTCTTTGCTTTCTTACCTCTTGAAATCTCTTTTAACTTAATGAAGCCTATTGTGCTATCTTCCGGCTTAGGTGGAGAGGCCACTCTCCATTTGATCTTTGCTGCCACACTTATTTTTAATAAACTCTATTGCTCAAAGGCTTTTTAAACTCTTATTTCATGCTTCTAGGGTACAAAAACTGTCAACTTTTCAAATTCTTTAGAGCCCCACCTGTCCCAGTTCTATTTAATTTCATTTTTTGTTTGCAAACCAACCAGTCCTCTTCTTGGGTTCATTTCTTTTTGATGATACATCACTAGAGTCAGCTAGTCATAACTAGCATGCATTATAATTATGATTTTTCTTAAACATTCCCCTCTTGAGCTGGTAGACATGTGCTCTGCCTTCCAAATTATCATGAACTATAGTTTTTCCAATCATTTGGCTAACAGTTCTCTCCAGTGCATTGGTTTCTGTTAACCTTGCCTTTCTGTCACCAAAAGCTTTTGTTTGTTAACACTGAACTATAAATCGAAATATCTGTATTGGTCTGGGTTGGCGAGATCCTGTAACAATAATCTTCTTGGCATTAGGTCTTGCTTTGACCGATAGAATATTATGACGATGATCTTGTGTGAGTGCACATCCCAGCCTTTGAGAGTCCCTGGTTTTCCTTTCTCGCTCTCCTGGGATTCTGACATCACTCTGCTGTGCAGAAACCCTCTCAAGCCTAGAGGGAGATGAGAGGCTACATTGAGGGAAGTTGAGGCACCCTGGCAGAGATCAAGCAAAAAGGCTTCAGGATTATGAGTGGGAACATTGTTAAACTTCTCCCATTGCCCCAGTACCAGCTGAGGAAAGCTGCATTCGTTAACCCCAATGTGACAAGCAGAACCAACCAGTAAATCCACAGAATTTGAGAAACATCATTGCTGTTTTATTTTATTTAAAAGATATTTATTTATTTGGCTGCACTGGGTCTTAGTTGCAGCACTTGATCTTTTTTTTTTTTAAGTTGTGATATCTAGTTCCCCAACCAAGAATTGAACATGGGCCTCCTACATTGGTCTTCACAGAGTTTTAGCCATTGGACTACCAGGGAACTCCCATTATTGCTGTTTTAAGCCACTAAACTTGGGACAGGTTTTCATGTAGTGATAAATAACTAGCATCTATTAAAACATGATAAATTGAGATTAAGTATTGAAAATTGAGATTAAGATAAGTATTGTACTCTATAGGCCAAAACTAAAGAAGTGTTATATCCATAATATAAAATGTTCCTTTTACTACTGTGTGGATTATTTCCAAATTTGAAAATGATTCACTATCATGAAATTTGGGAAATGATGGCGTTTGCACAGTTACCCACTAGTCTTAATTTTTCAGCAGATGTTTTTTATGTGGTGAGTAATCTAAGGACTTTATTCTTTTTTTTGCAACATCTATTTTGTATAAATTATAATTAATAGAAGATCATAAAAATTAGATGCTAAAACATGAAATGTTGGAAACTAATAAGGAAGATGTGAGTTGGATTTTTCAAATTATATGCCATACCTAAATGCTAATGAATGATGAGATTTAAGAAAGAGATGTTTAAAGGTATTTTCTTATCAGAAGTTTTTATAGAGAAAGCAGAACTTCATTTAAACTGATTATTAACTATAAAGAAAGTAGAAAATATTAATAACAGCATACTTTAAAATTGATCACCACTCCTATTTTCTGTTTATGTGGTGTTGTGTAAGATATTATCTCATCTTGTTTAAGGGAGGGTTTGGAAATGTGACAATATATGTAGTTAGCTTTTCTCTTCTGGCATCTTCTTGATGATAGATTATTGGATTTTTTTCCCACATCAGTTTTTGTCTTTCTTTTTGACAGCCTCTGGGGAGGAATGTCTTTAGAGCTCTTTGGATCTGATAAAATTTTTTTNGTTTGGAAATGTGACAATATATGTAGTTAGCTTTTCTCTTCTGGCATCTTCTTGATGATAGATTATTGGATTTTTTTCCCACATCAGTTTTTGTCTTTCTTTTTGACAGCCTCTGGGGAGGAATGTCTTTAGAGCTCTTTGGATCTGATAAAAATTTTTTGATTTTAAAAAAAGTAATTACAGAAGAGTATTTGACTTTGATGATTAAGAAGGATTCTTTCATTGAGTTGTTGTTGTTTTTTTAATATAGACATGGACATATTCTATGTTTATATGAGCCAAATGTTTTGCATATCCTCTTCTTTGGTTTATTTACCAGAATAATGAAGATAAAAGAATTTAAACATTGACTACAAATCAGAATTTTTTGTTATAGAGAATGTAAGAAATGAATATGTTGGTTTGAAAGTATGGACACATGATAAAGTGAATTTGAAAATGTATGTGACTACATATTAAAATGTCACACAACACATTTTAAAAAATGACTTGGACAAATAATTTTCTATTTGCTTTGTGTTTGGATGTAATAAAATATTAATAGAGACACAGAGGTATAGAACAGACTTTTGGCCTCTGAGGGAGAGGGGGAGGGTGGGATGATTTGGGAGAATGGCACTGAAACATGTATACTATCGTATAAGAAATGAAGCGCCAGTCTATGTTCAATACAGGATACAGGCTGCTTGGGGCTGGTGTACGGGATGATCCGGGGAGATGGTGTGGGGAGGGAGGTGGGAGGGGGCTTCGGCATTGGGAGATCGTGTACACCTGTGGCTGATTCATGTTAATATATGGC
>SJYW01015040.1:139035-164776 GCA_006410735.1 Raphicerus campestris
ATCTTTGAGATTAGTTGTTTGTCAGTTGTTTCATTTGCTATTGTTTTCTCCCATTCAGAAGGCTGTCTTTTCACCTTACTTATAGTTTCCTTTGTTGTGCAGAAGCTTTTAATTTTAATTAGATCCCATTTGTTTATATTCGCTTTTATTTCCAGTATACTGGGAGGTGGATCATAGAGGATTCTGCTGTGATTTATGTTGGAGAGTGTTTTGCCTATGTACTCCCCTAGGAGTTTTATAGTTTCTGGCCTTACGTTTAGATCTTTAATCCATTTTGAGTTTATTTTTGTGTGTGGTGTTAGAAAGTGATCTAGTTTCATTCTTTTACAAGTGGTTAGTTATATATATATATGAAAGAGGATATGTACATGCACTTAAGTATGAAGATTCTAGGTCAGAAAAAAAACAGTTTATTACTCATAAAGTAGCATTTTGTGTCAATTCATATTCCAAATCCCTTGGAATTTGTGATCATATTTCATCTAAATATGCAGTTGGTTTACATCAGAGAAGAACAACTCCCAATGTATGAGACTATGAGCTTATATAGGTGATGCTGGCTCATCTGCCCTTTCCCTCCCCCACCTCTCCAGAGAAGGACTTAAATCTTCTTTAATGTAAACAAATCCTCTTCTAGGGGGTGGAGGGGAAAGTTTTTATCCTTATTTATTCTGCCATGGAAGCAACTGTCTCTGGGTAGACATCTTTAAACCTCTAGCTTTCCGTACCTTTGATATTCAAACATTTCCCTTGATTAGAAATCTCGGACCATGCAAATCATGAAATATTCATAGAAAATTCTCTTTAAGCACACAGTCATCCTGAAAATTAGTAAACATGCCCAATTATTGCTTGCAAAACTAATCAAATCACCTTATCTATTTTACATACCCCCTAAATTATTTTTCTAGTTCAAATAGTCTTCCAAATCTCCATGTTTAAGTTTAATATTTGCTCTAGATTTTTAGCATACTAATTTTATACACCACTATCCCACTAAATGTGATAGCTTATATTGAAAAATTAATCACATGAAATGTAGTTTTTGCATTGCTGTTAGGTTTAGGAAAAGCTTTCAAACCTCAGTGGCTGGGAGTTCTGAGGGTCCTCTAGCATTTTTCAAAACCACCTTAGGTCCATCTACAGTTTGATCCTTTCTGGAAATAGTATCTACTCCAAGTTAAATATTGGCATGAATAATTTATGGGTCCTCTGACTGGCCAGAAAGTCTAGGAAGTGCTTCTAAGAATTTCCCAGCTGTTGCATACCTGTTTTATTGTTACTGTCTGACTCTATAGGACTAGGAGCAAACAAGTCTAATGACAAGCAGAATTACCTTCATAATTTTGGGGACAGTAAAACTTTTTTGTTCCTTAAAAAATACAAAACAAAACCCTCCTATTCCAAACTTCCAAATCAAAAAGAAACTAATAACTTCAATCTACTGTATCAGTCTGGGTATCCAGAGAAACAAAAATTATATTTATAATAACTATATTCATTTGGACAAAGTATACTTTTTTAAACATGATTTTCTTTTATTAAAAATAATATAATATTTAAGATGGAAAGTTCAGAATTTTTAGAGTCATGTTTATCACAAACTTTTACTCCTTTAATATTATTAACTATTAAAAGTAGCCATTTTGCCAAGGATTTATTAAATTTTTCAGTTTTATAATTTTATATAAAGCTTGATATTTGATAAAAATATATCATTCTCAGAAATAATCCACATAGTATGATTAAAATTTATATATTAAATAGTGATGCACTATCACTGTATGAAGGTTGTAGTTTATAATAATCATATCAAGACCCATAATATATAAAAATCAGTTATTTTTATGTATTTTATAAGATAAGCAATTAAACTTTAACACAAATTTTGAATACTTTTTTTTCTCTTCTAAGAAAAAGTATACCTATAGATAAAACAGATGAATGAGAATTTGGATATCAGTTACCCTTTAATATAGTGCTTCATTATAGAAAGCTTTACTATCTTCTGCTAACCCACAAACGAGATTATATTAAAAATGCTAATGTAATTTTTTTTTCAAAAATATTGATGGACTCCTGTGATAATGCAAGAGATTCTCCAGTGGTGTTTAACTCAGTAAAGTGACTGAAGCCTTATGGCAGGAACATACATTTGGCTGTTGTCTGTCATTTAAGTAACAGTAACTATCTCACTTCTGTTTTCTTGATTGTTTTTTCTTTTGTAGAGTACAGCACTTGGGATGCAATAGAAAGACTGTCTATTCTACGATTAGAAAGTATTTTAAATTTCTAGAATTAGTAATATACTGGAAAGTCTGTACACAGTATCTAATCACTAATTTGCACTCCATGCATAGATAAAGTTGGTAAAAGGAGGTTAGATTATCACAGTAGACAAAAGAGAAAGAAGAATCTAAGTCTGGAAGATTTCCCCTCCCCCTTGCCCCATACCGTGTTCTAAGTTTTCTTTTCAAATTCAGAAGACTTGGAAAATGTGACCATTTTGTAATGAAATGTGTAAGCTTAATACTAAATCATTTTAGAAAATATAGAGTTAATAAATTATTAATGTGTTGGGTCATGTTTCCCAGAAGTACAACTTGCAGCAAAGATTCCTGTGTAAGTGATTTATGTAGAAATCTTCTAGGAGAAATCATAAAGGAGTATAGCACACAGGATAGGCTACTTGAAACATGTAGTTTCAAGTAGTAGTATATTAGTTAACATATGCTCTTAAAAACCATAGCTAAGTCTACTAATTTAAAATAAAAAATCATGTATTGATCCATGATTTGAGGAGTTGGAAATTGGACTGGGCTCAGCTGAGTGGTTGTTTTGTTGGGTTTCATCAGCTGGCAGATTAGCTGTGGTCAGGTTAGATTAAAATGGCTTAACTCACATATCTGACACTTGGTTCTTGAATGCTGTGCTTTGGTCATGTGTCTCCAGTGAACTAGTGCAGCTTCATTCACATGGTAGTATCTGTAAGATCCTCATGAAGAACAAGAGAGTGCAGCCCCAAGGGATTATCCAAGGGCATGTGTAAAGGGAGGAACAAATCACTATAGGTCATTATTGCAACAGTCTATCACATGTAAAATCAGAAGAAAAGAGCACAATGCTAAAGAAAAACCTTAAATTGTAAAACATGAATTAAAGTTGTCCTCTACTGATGCAAGAGGTATTTCAGTTTTCTTTACTGGTTAATCATTGATGCGGAGATATCTCCAGCTCTTTCTTGCAGACTCAGTACTGGCAAAGTGGGTCCTCAAGTGCTGGCTTTTGTATGAGAAAACATGCATGAGATGAAGAGAGGGCTATCAGAAGTGGCAGAGGACACAGAGAGCAAAAAACTTTCTGCAGGAAACCAGACTGACTGAGCCATCAGCGTTGTTTGCTGCAGTATCCTCTTCCATTACTCAGATTCAATAGTTTTGATTAGTTCATGGGTTAGTTAATACAGAGTCTTTAAGATGGGGGTTTTCTGGGGAAGGATAAAAAAGAAGTATTAGTGGGGTGAGTTTCATGAATGGTCCTTTGTAACTTATGTTCAGCATTTCTTTTCTCTACAACCTAGTTTAGATCACCCTTTCTCTCAGTTAGCCTTTTACAGATCTAGTTGACTTGCCTGGTGGCATGATATAGACCTTCATAGTTCTGAGGAATATCAGAACTATGAGATGCCTCCATACTTTGGGGGGGATACTTGTGTTATTATCAAAATGATTCAGATTATCGTTTAGAAGTAGGCTCAAACAGATGGCAGGCAGATGGGAATGTTAGCCATTATCTTTATCACATTGGATGTAGAAGATTTCAGATACAAACTTGTGACTCATCTTCTTCAGTGGAAAATGATCAAACCAGAATTCTGTGACCTTTCAAATCTTATTGAGAACACTCACTGATTCCAGACTTCTGTAAAGAGAAAACCTAACTTTCCAAGTTTCTGCTTCTGTGCTAGGCCACTCTGACCCTCCTCTCCCAACATTTGCTTGTATTCTTTCGATTTCTGACTAAGGTAGATTTTGATGATGATTTTAGATTCTACTTACCTTTCCCCACCCTGTAGCCACTTCTTCTATAACATTTCATTCTCTTATTTTTAATCAGAAAGGTTAATGCTCAATTTAATATTTATCATTTTTTATAAATGCTAAGCATTACATTATTTTTCTACTATTTTTTCTATTATTTTTCTACTAATTTTTCTATTATTTTTTTCAATCATATTATAAGTGAGCATGAAGCAAAGATGTCCAGAAACCTGACACAATTATGATAGGTATTTTGATTTTTAAAATTGTTTAACATTCAAGTTTTCAGCTAAATTTAAAACTATAAAGTAAATTGCCCATAACTTTGTGTTGAATCAAAAGACAGATTCTTCTTGTTGTTAATTTTGCTCTAATTCCTGTTCTACCATTAAAGGTAGCCCAGCAAGTTTGCTTTTGACAAGCTTTGGAAAAAAAACTTCATAACCAGTCTAGTTAAAACAAAACATTTTGCATACAGTGTGCTTTTTTAAATGAATTTGATCACAGAAAATAAACCTGACAGGGAAAGTTCCCAGCAGTTACCTCCAGGTCATCAATTACTATTAGAGACTTTAATTGTATAGCAAGTCCCTTTAGCTCTGCCAGAAGAGGCTATATACCACTGTTGATAGGTTATTTCTTCTTTAGACTATAACTTTTCTTCTTACTATCAAAAATATGTAAATAATAAAAATGTGTCACTCAATATATTAATATAATTTCAGATTATTTAAAGTAGCTATGGGGATCACTGAATTGAAGTTTACTCTAAAGCATCTTACCTCCTGCACTTTTTATACTTTGAATGCTACATATTTTTGACAATAAGGAAACTAGGAAAATGTACTTTATTTCTGAAGAGTCTTAGCGTTTATCTGCCTGTTTTTAATAGCTTAAAATGGATAACTCTTGTTGAGAAACCATTGTATTTTTAAAATTGATTTGAGCTATCAAACAAATAGCTGACATTATTTGAAAATATTCCATTGTTTCCATAAAACCTGTTTTAGATGTAATAAAAGGCATATTAATGATTGGCTTAAAAAAAAAGCTGTTTTGTATCCTAGTACTTTGGAGAAATCTTGGTAATTGCATTCATTGAAAGCAATTTAAAATGTATAACACATCTAACTTGTCTTAGTTTCTCACTTGATGGAACAAAGAACTTTTGCTTATTTTAAAAGTCAGTATATTCAAACAATTTTGAAAATAGTATGGATATATAATTTTAATAACCATTCCTGTAATAAGTGAAAACATACATCAAAATTGTTGGAATAATCTTTAAAATCTATAATTTTTCCAATTCTCTAACTAGAGAAAAAATGGACAGAAATATAATCCTTAATCATAAATTTTAAATCATAAATATTAATAAAAGCAAAAATGCAGGACTCAAATGGACATATTATAAAAGAAAAATATTATAAAGACGCATAATAAAACTATTCCCATTAGACAGAATTTATTAAATTATCTATTCAATATTTCTTTAAAAAGTGTTGTAAGTGAAAATAACAAAGAAGTGCCCAGATCCCAGGTTTGAACTTATGAGACCAGCAGCCTTCAAAACATTTCTAACCTACACACAATTCAAGATATACATGTTTTCTGGCAAAGTAGGCTTAATGTCACGTTTTATCTAACATTCCAAAATCATATTAGAATATGAAGTGAGATAAGTAGTGTTTTCTAACGGGTAAACATGAGCTCATATCAAAAAATAATCGCACAAAACGTGTTGCATCTTTTAGGAAACTTACACTAAAATTAGGATGAGATGGTTGGATGGCATCACTGACTCAGTGGACATGAGCCACAGCAAGCTCCAGGAGATGGTGAAGCACAGGGAAGCCTGGTGTGCTGCAATCCACGGGGTTGCAAAGAGTTAGACACGTGACTGAGTGACCAAACAACAAACAAAATGCTTTCTTATTAGAAGTAAATCACTAGCAGATGTTACATATCATATTGCAGGCTCCATGAAGGCAGGATTTTTTGGGGGGAGGTAGGATATATTTTTTTTGACCACTCCATGTTCAATACCTAGAACAGTGCCTAACACTGTGATGCTCCTTAAATATTAGATGACTGAATGTTACATAACATTGCTTTGCAACAAGTCTGAGGACCATGGCTCCAAACTAAGTCAGAAACTGGGTTATGACCATTTCTTTTATAAACGTGAAGATTTTGTGGTGAAATAAACATGAGAACATTGGTCAAGTGGTCTTTGGTCTTTCTTTGTCAAATGATATTTGAAAAAATTCTGGATACTTCTCAAAGGGACACTGCAGTCAAAGTAAATATTTTGTTTCTGCATAGTTAGAATTTTCTAACATTTTACTGGGACTTGTGTCAAAGCACAACCTCAAATGTTACTGAGTAGTAAGGGACCATTTGATGAAACATTTATCTAGAGGCATTCATATTTCAATCAGAGATGATACTCGGATCCATAGACATATTGTTCTAGGGATTGTAAACTCTGAGAAGTTCCTCTTCTGTAGGAAGATATTCATTCACATTTCACAGGGTAATATACCAGGGTTCTGTTCCCTTCTTTTTCAGAGAAGAATTTGTTTACATTAGGAGGCAAAGGCCTCTGTCTGCCTCTCAGGAGTGGAGGTGGAGTTGGCAGCTACATCTTTACATACTCTTTAGGGTTCCTCTACTGTGGTATGACCCACATGTGTGCCAAGTTGTCCATCTGGCTCTCATTACATCACCCCAGACCTGGGAAATTTCGGGAAAGGGAAAATGATGTGGTTTTTTAGCTCTAGTAATAGTTAATCTTTCTCTGTCCAAGAAATCTCTTGTATGCTTTAAGGATTTTATGAGTAATTATAGATGTTAAAAAGTTGCTGCTGCATTATCACTGACAGTGTAGCTGTGTTTGACACCTGCAAAAAAAAAAAAAAAAAAAAATCCTCAGGGCATTTTAGTAGGTATCTTCACAGTGTAACTGGGCTGATGGAAAGTTGAGTTGAGGAAGCCTGACCCTCAGGGTTTATACTAATTGATCCTTCTACTTTCTTTTTTCCCTCCCTTACACAAATTCACACAATTGACGAGCCAAGTAAGCTGAAGTGAGCCATTGACACCCTCCACTTATAAACAGAGGGCAAAGGGCAACTCCACATTTGCATCCTCCCTCTCGTTAGTCTGGATATGTTTGGTTATCTGTAGAAAACTCCAGAGTTTGCAACTTTGTTCAAGGGTTCCCCCAAACACAGGTGTGGTTTGGGGAGAAATGATTCTCCCTTTGATGATTCAGTCACTTAATTCAGCCAGAAATTGTATCAATCATGTTTTTATTTTCATATATTATGAGGTTTGAGCATCATAAAATTTACTAAGAAAGTTTTTTAGCTCTCTCTGCCTGGAGAGAAATAATACTTCCCAGGGCTAGTCACTTCTAAGTGATGGCAAAGGGTCCAGCAGGAAGTATGTAGCTATGTAAGCCCACCAGTCCAGAGCATTCCTCCTTTATCTGGCCATGCACCTCAGGAGGTGATATTCCTCTGCCTTCATCATTCCAGGGCCAGACAACTGGGGACCACCCCATGGCCCATGGCCCACTGAAATGCTTTAAACCAGTCAGTCTTAAACTGTTCACCCTACCTTGCCTTATCTTTCCAAGGAAAACCCAATGAAGGTTACTGGACAGGCTCTCCTCTTGCTCCTGCTTCTGCTTCCTAAACAAAACCCAGTGCTCTTCCAGCCCTGCATGGCTAGCTGTGCCTCTTGTTTCTAGGCGAGCTGTGAGTAGCAGGCTCCTCCTTCAGTGGCACTGACCTCCAGTGTCCTCACTCCTTTGCCTTTATAAATTAAGACAAAGGAGAAATATATGCTATGGCTTTTATAACTGAGTCTATTTGTTCTGTTTTTTCAGGACATGTCATATCCCTCTGGATATATGACTGTCTTTTTCTCTTCCATCTGTCATTTTACTGTGATATATTTAAATTTGTACTTAGTAGCTCAGTCATGTCCAACTCTTTGCAATGCCATGGACTGTAGTCCGCCAGACTTTCCTTGTCCTGGAGATTTCCCAAGCAAGAATACTGGAGTGGGATGCCATTTCCTTCTCCAATCTAAGTTTACTGTGATGTAACTGTTTTGCTCCTTCCTGCTCTCCATTCCTGCCTTCCTTCCTTCCTCCCATCCTTCCTTCCCTTTCTTCCGTCTCCTTTGTTTCTTTCTAAATATTACTTTGGAGTTTCATGAACCATTTGAATCTGAGGATTGGTGTCTCAATTTGAAGAAATTCTCAGTTCCAGACACTATAATCTCTGCTTTAAGTAATGAAATTTCACAAGCTCTAGAGACTTCTAATTTTATAATTTTTCTATGGACCAATTTATCTGTGGTCTTTTCTAGTTTTGGGGGAAAAAAGTTCTGTCTCATAGTTTCACATCTTTCTTCATTATGTGTTGTGCAATAGTAATGTAGTATCCAGAAGCTCCAATTTTAATTTTAAAAACAAAACAAAAGCTCAGAAGTTCAAGCTTACTCATTGCCAAACTTCTTTTAATTCTAAACAAGAATATAATTGCAAGAATGAAGGTCCACAGATAGTTGGGGAAAATTCATTTCCACAATATAATTTTCCTGAAATAGTTTTTGTAAGAGTTCTTCAATTTAGTGAATTCACATAATGTACTTGCCAAAATTCCTGTCTGATTCATCTATTCCTATATTATACTTTCCCTTATCTATTGCAATTTAGATCTAATCAATATCTTCTATGTCCCTTTGACTTTACGATGGTATTATTCAAACTATGATAGATAATGCTTCTAAATTTTTAGTGATTAAAAAAGTATATATCCAGCTAGCTAACTTTACCACAGTTGGATATTGTCTCTGGAATTGCAATCAGGGTCATGTGTTTGCTCATTCCTAGAGTAACCACTTGGCACAAACACAAGTTCTCTGGATACAATGAAAAAAGTCCTCCATTATTCATATCAGTGGGGTTCCATGAAGAGGCACAGATGGAGTTAATTATTAGTATGTATCAAAGAGTTTGGTTAAATTAACTGACAAAGGAAGCATTTTCCTGATTGATTAAAAAAATAGCTCAGTTATGCTCATCTACTCTGCAAGAAAGTTTTGCATTATATTACTCAGTGACTAATAAAAACAAAATGAAAATATAATGGAAATAAATCCAAAAGCTTTTGCACATACTTTGCAGAAATGTTTAAAACCAATACTTCTATCTCAAATACTCAGGAAATGACTTCTTCAACCTATCTTTATCTGCTCAATGATTCATTCATATTATTAAAAAAATTTATGGTATATGCGAGGTATGGTATATAAGATAGTAAGTCAAAACAAATGTAAGAATAGGCATAGATTCCAAAGCCTGATTTCAGACTTTCAGACTGCCTGGGATGTACATCTTGATATTGATACTTGGTGGCCATATGTCTCTGAATGATTTTTTTCTTTTGTTTTTAAAATTATAATTGTCTTACTGTATGTTAGTTATAGAATATTCACCTGAAATATTGACTATAGTAATTCAATCTTTTTGTAACATATACTCCATAAAGAGTTTTTATAAGATATTATGGTATTCCCTATGCTATATATAACTCTCTTGTAACTTATTAATTTTATCCCTAGTAGTTGTATCTCTCATTATCCTTCCTATTTTGTCCATCTGCTCAGGCTTCTTCCCTCTGGTAAGACTAGCTCATTCTTTTTATGAATTACTTTCTGTTTTGGTATGTTTGTTCACTTGTTTTCCTTTTTAGTTTTTGGATGTTTTCTTTAAGCTGTTTTTCTTCAGTTTCCTTACCTGTAAAATGAGGGTGGTAATAATTACCTTTTAAGATTATTAAAAGATTGAGTGTGTTAATATATTTAGTACTTTCCCTGGCATAAGTCCAAGTATCTGCTTATTATAATTTAGGCAAAATATGAAATGTTAATATTTATTAACCTTTTATTATCCTGATTAACAAAGATTTATGTTAATAAATAGTATATAGCATAAGTTAACTACTGCAAATAAAATAATAATCATAAAACATCTGTAATTGTAGTTGTTTCTACATTTCTTTTTCCAGTGTGTTTCTACATTTGATAACCAGACTGGATGTTTTCGCTGGTGCTTGCCTGTTTGCTTAGAGTTATTTTGTTTCTATGTGCATGTTCCCATCTAAGGAGTGCATACATGCTCAGTTGTGTCTGACTCTTTGCAACTCCATGGACTGAAGCCCAGTGGGCTCCTCTTTCCATGGGATTTTTCAGGCAAGAATACTGAAGTAGGTTGCTATTTCCTCTTCCAGTAGATCTTCCTGACCCAGGAATCAGACCCATGTTTTCTCTTATGTCTCCTGCATTGCAGGCGGATTCTTTACCATTGGCACCACCACACAAGTTTTCATTCAAAATTTCAGGTTTCAACAGATTAATTAGGCTTTGCTATACATTTAATTATTCAGAGTCAATAAAGAGTGAGATTATTTATGAACCAGAAATAAACACATTCCTTATTAAGTAAAGATAAATATACAGCTTGTGAGCAAATTTGTCTTTACAATGACGAGGGGAAAAGTTTATCTTAACAGAATTAGGTGAGACTACAAATATTTACAAGAATGAATCTGTTTCTCTCAGGTTGACGTCTGTAACTTATATTTTCATTACTGTTAGATGTAATCAACTTATTTTTACTAGATAACCACCTCAAAATGCGTAACTTAAAAATGGATGAACAACACATCTAAATTAATTTTTTCAGTTTGAATAAATTAATGACTTCATGTAACAAAGGTAGGCAAAACTACCACCTACACGCCAAATCTGGCCTGCTGCCCATTTTTTGAAATAAAGTTTTACTGACACATAGACACATTCATTCATGTGCATACTGGCTTGTAGCTGATTTTGCACTGTAATATCAACAGTGACCATATGGTATGCCCAGTGGAAAATATTTACTATCTGGCATTTCGTTGAAAAACTTTGCTAAACCAGGTTATAGAAGAGTATATTTATTTTACAGGAAGAGATCTAGGAATATATTTTTAAGACATTTTCAAATGTCTAAAATGCTCTTTTAAATAATTCATTTCAGCTGCCCTTTGAACAGCTCAGGGTTTTGGGCACCAATCCATGTGCAGTGATAAGTTGAGTATAACTTTACAGTCAGCCTTCCTTACCCAAGGTTCCAAATCCTCAGATTGAAGCAACCATGGATCCTACAGAATGTATTCATTGAAGAAACTCTGTGTATAAGTGGACCTTGGTAGATCAAACTCATGTTGTTCAAGAATCAACTGTAATTTGTTCCTATAGAAAATTGTTTTAAAAGCTATTTTAATTTGGTACTACTGTTAGAATAAGAACTGCCATAATTCAAAAGAGGCATTCACAGAAAATTTCACTTTGTATAAGCATATAAAAGGCTAAAAACTTTGTACAAAAACATACAATTCAGAAGTTAAAAAAAGTTTTGGGGGCCTCATTCAATTTAATATCAGTGTAAAGCATTTAAACTAAACTCTGAGGCTTCAGATATGTATACATGCCTCTGATTTTAAGCAGGCATAAATATACATCATAGTCTTCCTGTTACTTTTGTGCATATCTCTGTACACACACACACTCACACTCACACACACACACACACACACACACACACACACAGCATGGTTATGTAATGTGTGAAAATACATATCCATTCTGTTCTTTGTGCCATTATGTTAATATGAATCAGGTATCCATGATAATAATCTCCTTATGAACTCTTGTTCATGCTTTTTATCCATGTAATAGCATTTTATCAAAAATAATGAGGAGCTTTAAGCCATATTTGGGATCAGTTATACGTAATAATCTGATTGTGTTCCCACTGTTCCTTTCACTGTGTTTATTAGCCATACTGTTTGTATGACCCAAATAGAAGCTCCTTTTTCACCCTACAGAGGGAGAGACCCCCACCTCCTCCTTATTGCTGCAGTGATCAGCTCAGATTACCCATGCCAATTCCAATCATCATGGCATTTTCCAGGATAAAATGGTATTATCAACAATGAGCATTTGTGTCCATTTGAATCAACACAATATGAGGGAATTTTTCTAAGTGGATTTCTACTTCATTAAAAATAAGTAGAATCCTTCATTACTTGAAAGCTGAAAACTTTTGTCTCTTCATCTGAAAGTTAAGAGAATTCGCAAATATACATTTATGTTTGACAGTTTGAGTTTGATTTCCTATTTCTTCTACAAAAACCTCTTAACAGATACAGATATATTTGAGTTTTCTAGTATAATTCAAGATTTGTTAGCTTATGCATTCATTTATTTAAAGAGATCTGCACAAGCTCTATATCATAGACATAAACAAACAAGCAGATTACTAGTTTTAAACATGATTTTCATAAATTCTGTGTTATATTGTAACAAAGCAATACCTATATGGTGCCCAATGCTGTCATNCAAAAACCTCTTAACAGATACAGATATATTTGAGTTTTCTAGTATAATTCAAGATTTGTTAGGTTATGCATTCATTTATTTAAAGAGATCTGCACAAGCTCTATATCATAGACATAAACAAACAAGCAGAGTACTAGTTTTAAACATGATTTTCATAAATTCTGTGTTATATTGTAACAAAGCAATACCTATATGGTGCCCAATGCTGTCATATTATGATTAATAAGAAATATATGCCTGTAGTTTTGATTCATAAACTCCCCAAACTTTGATAATAAAATAAATTTAGTTGTTTACAGATATGTTGGCCAAAAATGTAATGCCATGACCTAGAGACTATACGTGTACATATACATAATTTCTTGATTCTATATTTTTAGCNATATTATGATTCATAAGAAATATATGCCTGTAGTTTTGATTCATAAACTCCCCAAACTTTGATAATAAAATAAATTTAGTTGTTTACAGATATGTTGGCCAAAAATGTAATGCCATGACCTAGAGACTATACGTGTACATATACATAATTTCTTGATTCTATATTTTTAGCAAATTAACGTATCACTGAAGGGAGTGCTTTGGAAATGAAATAGGGTCCTATTCTACTGTGAACTCTGACCATAACAATTGGTCTGTAGCCTGTTGGGACAGAAGGCATGCCACTTCTAGCTCAGATATGCAGAAGGTTCAGACTTACTGGTTTGATTTTGCTCTGACAAAAACCTGAGGAGAAAAACACTACCATCACATATTAAAGAAAAGATAGTTTAATATCACTGATTAAACACATTAAGAATATGATATATTTAGGCTACAGAGAGACAATATTGACAATTCCAGGTGGCTGTCCTGGTTTTCCCAGCACACTCCTCCCTTCTGCAGTCATGACATCAGTAACTACTTACTCCTCCCAGTTAGAAGTCATCATGCCCTTCTGCTTTCTAAAGTGTTAAATACTTTTGAGTTAAGGGCTTTCCAGCCAGAGAGTATTTGCATTTTAATAAGGAACTACTGAAGATTGAAAAACCTTTAGGACTTAGAGGAAAACAATTCTAATATTGCAAGGTGAGGCACTTGCAATTTAATTCACAGTAAAACAAAATTCACGATGTGTTTAGGTGCATAATTTAACCTTGGGCAATGCCAATCCTATTTGAGTAAAAGGAAAATGAGGGACTTGATAATACTTCAAAGTTGCTTTTATTTCAGTCTTTATAAATAGCCNTGCAAGGTGAGGCACTTGCAATTTAATTCACAGTAAAACAAAATTCACGATGTGTTTAGGTGCATAATTTAACCTTGGGCAATGCCAATCCTATTTGAGTAAAAGGAAAATGAGGGACTTGATAATACTTCAAAGTTGCTTTTATTTCAGTCTTTATAAATAGCCTAGATCATGTATCAAAAAAAAAGTTCTTTTCCAAACCATTTATTAAAATATTACTCCAAGCAATTTTCCATACTAAATTATATATTCGTAAACACAGTGACTAACAATCATTTTTCCATATAGAGCATAGCATACACTCATTTCCTCTTCAATGTCTGAGTGCATAGACTGTGTGCATAGACTGTTTGGTGCCCTGTCAGTAATCTATCCAAACACCACAATAAGTAAACTGGCAGTATGCACCTTCGTGCCAACTTGTCTTTTAGATAGAGATTACTAATTGTCTGGAAGGAGCAATACCTACTATTATCTTCCTTGAAGAAAGATTTCAAGCACTAAATAATTCAAATATATATGCCTCATTTATGCTTGATCTAGTCTTTTAAAAAATGGCATGGTTTTATAAGTTTCACCGAGGTTTAGGGGGATGAAACAGATGAAAGTATGAGAAGAAACTANGAAGGCTCTCTGTCCATGGAATTTTCCAGGCAAGAATACTGGAATGGGTTGTCATTCCTTCTTTAAGGAATCTTCTGGAACCAAAAATTGAACCTGCATCTCTTGCATCTTCTGCCTTGGCAGGCAGATTCTTTACCACTGAGCCACCTTGGAAGCCTACAGACTACTCACATCCTCTGATATTCTTTAAGTCATCTCTAGATTACTTATAATACCTAACATAATATAAATGCTTTGTAAATAGCCGTCATCATGCATGCAAAATTCAAGTTTTNATTCTTTACCACTGAGCCACCTTGGAAGCCTACAGACTACTCACATCCTCTGATATTCTTTAAGTCATCTCTAGATTACTTATAATACCTAACATAATATAAATGCTTTGTAAATAGCCGTCATCATGCATGCAAAATTCAAGTTTTCCTTTTTGGAAATTTCTGAAATATTTTTTATTTATTCTTGTTTTAACCTGCAGTTTCCACATCTGTAAAAATGAGGACCTGTTGTATATTATATTGTTTAAGGGATCAAAGTTAAAAGCCAGACCACCAAAGGTTTAAATTCTGACTCTACCAAATAATATCTTGGACTAATTGATCTCTTTTGTTTCAGTTTCCTGCTGTATTAAATGGGATTCATGACTGCACCTGTCTCATGCTGCTGCTGCTGCTAAGTCGCTTCAATTGTGTTGAACTCTGTGCGACCCCATAGACGACAACCCACCAGGCTCCCCCGTCCCTGGGATTCTACAGGCAAGAACACTGGAGTAGGTTGCTATTTCCTTCTCCAATGCATGAAAGTGAAAAGTGAAAGTGAAGTCACTCAGCCATGTCTGACTCTTAGTGACCCCATGGACTGCAGCCTACCAGGCTCCTCCATACATGGGATTTTCCAGGCAAGAGTACTGGAGTTGGTTGCCATTGCCTTCTCCACCTGTCTCATGAAGTTATTATTATTTAATATTGTAAGTTAGTATAAAATATACGAGAAAAGCACCTAGTATGTAGTATGTTCCTAATAGTTATCTACAAATGGTATATATTGTTTCTAACATTTATTTTGAGTAAATATTTTCATTTTAAAAATGTCAAGTTTACAATCACCATGCTTTTTCTTGGCCATTCATATTTTCTACTTTTTTATATTCCTAAAGAATTATCCTTCAAGTACAGTCGCATAAGGAGTCCAGATCGGATTCCCAGGGCTGGTACTCACTCGTGTACTGTTTTCTCTGAAATTTCCTCTCATTTTGGAAAATCTTGGTTACTTTCATAAGGGGAAGGACCCAATAACAAAAATCATGATACAGTATTTACTAAACATTGTATGATCATGTGACTGTGCCAACACTTACATGAGTCCTTTCCAGGTACCCATGCCCAAGTCTGAATGTGTGAAATCCAGGGAACTTTATGTAGACAAAGTGCCTTGGATCAAGGAATATATAAGAAAAAAGACCCTAAATAAAAATACATACTATTTCCTCCAACAATGAAGTATAACATAGTACTTGGTTATATTCAGTTAAGTGCAAAATATATATTCCAAAGTTTATATCGTAAAGTCAAGTTGCCAACTACTTTAATTCTTTTTAGAAATTCTATATTTTAGGTATTGGTTAGATTCACTGGGCTTCCCAAGTAACAATAGTGGTAAAGAACTCTCTTGCCAATGCAGATGTAAAGTGATGCGTGTGTGATGCCTGGGTTAGGAAGATCCTCTGGAGGAGGGCATGGCAACCCACTTCAGTATTCTTGTCTGGTTAATTCCTTGGATAGAGGAGTCTGGCAGACTATGGTCCATGGTGTTGCAAAGAGTCGGACATGACTGAAATGACTTAACAGCCCCCCCTACACACACACACACACACACACACACACACGCACACACACTGGCTTCATTAAGAGTTATTTCCCAGGTTTCAAATATATTCTTTCTAGTTAGTTTTTGATTATTCATTTTTTTCCCATCATTTATTTATTTATTTTAGTGTTGCTCTAATTTTATTACATAATTCGTATCACTTCATTTTATTTATTTTTTTTACTTTACAATATTGCATTGGTTTTGCCATACATCAACATGAATCTACCGTGGGTGTACATGTGTTTCCCATCCTGAACCCCCTCCTACCTCCCTTCCCATACCATCCCTCTGATTAAATGCACATTTTCTGAGACCTAACTGTATGCTCTGTATTGTTCTAGACTTGGCCTGCATCTCAAAGAGAAAATTCAGAAGGTGTCTTTTTTACATTTTTCTGCATATATCTCTGATGACTTTAATGTATATGATCTTCCAGTAGCTTTATGTGACTCAGCATTGCTGCATTGTTATTTTGTATTGAGTCAAATTAATCACACATGAACAACTTTTAAAAACTATGCCTCAAGAGATGTCAAACTATTAAATATTTTTCTGTTATAAGAACTGAGAATTATTCACTGCAGAGAATAAAGTACCACTTTTGCATATATTACACAAACATTTTATGCTTCATGAAACCACAATAAATTTTCTTGCTGATTACTTGTATAATCTAAGGATCTCCTGCTGTTTTATAGAGAGTCTTATTAATTTCATTCAAGTAGTAAAATTAGCACCTGTAGAGAACTCTTTAAAATTTCTTAACTTTTATCATATTAGGAATAACCTACTTTATTTATCATAGAACCATTGCTTTTCTCTGTATTCCTATCTATTTAGCTTTGGTGTTTTTTGCATTCAAATTTTTGAAAAAGAAAACAACATTGGATACAGAATAATATAGTAAAAGACTTTATCATTCCACTCAATCAGATTTAAATAAATCAGGGTCTGAAGTTAGCTAAACATCCTAGACTTATATAGAATAATATTTACCTTTCATTTGAAGGGTAGAAGTTTGCATACAACTTAACACATTATTATGGAATGATTTACTGAAGAGTATGATGCTGGCTTGAGCATGTTAATCAGCTCTCTTTTTGCCACCATGTGAAAGAAATTGAGATACCTTAAATTCAGCATTTCTTTTAAAAGTACTTCAGAGTCAGTGCTTTTATATTTGTTAGACTGAACTCATATTTGAAATGGTCCAAACTACTCTCNCTCCCTTCCCATACCATCCCTCTGATTAAATGCACATTTTCTGAGACCTAACTGTATGCTCTGTATTGTTCTAGACTTGGCCTGCATCTCAAAGAGAAAATTCAGAAGGTGTCTTTTTTACATTTTTCTGCATATATCTCTGATGACTTTAATGTATATGATCTTCCAGTAGCTTTATGTGACTCAGCATTGCTGCATTGTTATTTTGTATTGAGTCAAATTAATCACACATGAACAACTTTTAAAAACTATGCCTCAAGAGATGTCAAACTATTAAATATTTTTCTGTTATAAGAACTGAGAATTATTCACTGCAGAGAATAAAGTACCACTTTTGCATATATTACACAAACATTTTATGCTTCATGAAACCACAATAAATTTTCTTGCTGATTACTTGTATAATCTAAGGATCTCCTGCTGTTTTATAGAGAGTCTTATTAATTTCATTCAAGTAGTAAAATTAGCACCTGTAGAGAACTCTTTAAAATTTCTTAACTTTTATCATATTAGGAATAACCTACTTTATTTATCATAGAACCGTTGCTTTTCTCTGTATTCCTATCTATTTAGCTTTGGTGTTTTTTGCATTCAAATTTTTGAAAAAGAAAACAACACTGGATACAGAATAATATAGTAAAAGACTTTATCATTCCACTCAATCAGATTTAAATAAATCAGGGTCTGAAGTTAGCTAAACATCCTAGACTTATATAGAATAATATTTACCTTTCATTTGAAGGGTAGAAGTTTGCATACAACTTAACACATTATTATGGAATGATTTACTGAAGAGTATGATGCTGGCTTGAGCATGTTAATCAGCTCTCTTTTTGCCACCATGTGAAAGAAATTGAGATACCTTAAATTCAGCATTTCTTTTAAAAGTACTTCAGAGTCAGTGCTTTTATATTTGTTAGACTGAACTCATATTTGAAATGGTCCAAACTACTCTCTGCAACTTTGTTCCATATTGGGTGCTATTCCAACATAGGGGAAGCTGAAGCAAAGGCATGGGGATGTGTTCTTGCTCCTTGAGTCATTGGGAAATGTTGAAGGAAGGTTCAGAAATAAATTGTTTTGAGTGAAGAAGGGTTTGCATGGTAGATAAAGAAGACAACATACTTCTTACTAAATTCTTATTGCTAGACCATATGCTGGGCGACTTCTAGAAAGTTTCTCATTGATCCTGAGTATCATGGGGTCTAAGGAACATTCCTTAGTTGGTTCTGCTTGTCTTCTTCGAAGGCAGTATTCTAACATAAGGTAGCGTGGACCTTAATCTCTTGCTTTTTCTCATTCAACAGCATATTGTTTCTAGAGAAGTAAGAAATCACCTCTGGGAAAACTACTAGGGTGTTATATTTTTTGTTGCCTCCCAAATAAAGAGATGGGTTCTTTTCTCGTCTTTACTTTTCTTTTATTCTCAATCTCTCCACCCTTTTGTGATTTTGCTTAGCTCATAGTTTTTATCTGATTTCAAACTCCCTCATTTCTTTATGAGGAAGTAGAAGAGTGATCTGCACAGACTATGCCCAAAATTTTAAAGTTGAGAAATATACAATAAACCACAGTATCTGGAATCAGAATGCCTGTGTTCAAATTCTAGCCAGCCTTAATACTTACTACCTTCACAAACTTAGTTAAAGTATGTCACCTTGAAAAAACAATACTATTTTTAAGGCAAGACAAGAGAAAAAATTAACATAAAATGTTCTGTGCTGTTTGAGCCAGTACAAACTTCTTTCCTTTTATTATGCATCAGGCATCTGTATCATACATTAACATATCTCCTTAGAGAACATGGGAATTCCCTCCCCAACTCCAGCTTCCCTCCCCAACACAAATTCCTCCTGGAGCCAGCAAAATAACTCTTTAGGTGATAACATTCCTTTCTCAATCCTGTAAGGGATTGCTTTGTTGGACTATGTAAACTGTCAGTATGTTACTTTGATGTATAACTTTTTGTCTCAAGAAGGTATAACTGTGCTTTGACCTCTGATGGGTGCAACAGTCCTCAGAGCATTCTGAAAGACTTTCTTCTGGGTTATAATCATCAGATTGGCTCATATAAAAATTTCCACCTCTTTCTTAGATTGACTTCAATTAATTTTTTTCATTGACAGCCTCTTCACATATTACTGGAGTTTTAGGGGGTGCAAACATACAATTGGTGACTCNAACTTTTTGTTTCAAGAACGTATAACTGTGCTTTGACCTCTGATGGGTGCAACAGTCCTCAGAGCTTTCTGAAAGACTTTCTCCTGGGTTATAATCATCAGATTGGCTCATATAAAAATGTTCACCTCTTTCTTAGATTGACTTCAATTAATTTTTTTCATTGACAGCCTCTTCACATATTACTGGAGTTTTAGGGGGTGTAAACATACAATTGGTGACTCAAGAGTAAACACATCAGAGAAATAAGAGTGCTAGAGAGAGTAAAGGGTTTCTCAGGTGGTGCTTGTGAAGTATCCACCTGCCAATGGAGGAGGCTTCAGAAGACATGGGTTCGATCCCTGCGTTGGGAAGATCCCTTGGAGGAAGAAATGGCAACCTACCCCAGTATTCTTGCCTATGGGCTGAGGAGCCTGGAGGGCTGCAGCCCATATTGTTGTCAAGAGTTGGACACAACTGAGTGTCTGAGCACACAAACAGAGTTAGTGAAAGTAGCTGAACATGCAGAAGCCTGGAAATGGGAGATGGAAACTCATGAGACTTCTCCATATATACTGCTAAGAGGTGGAGCAATATGACATTGGGGACATAATCCACTACATTTAGTGACATGGTATCCTTAGATATCTGGCATCTGTTTATTGTCTATCTCCCCAATAAAGTTTAAGCTCCCACTGAGAAGATTAGAGGAGTTGAGATTTAGAATGTAGGTAAAGGAAGTGGCCTAAAGGAATAAGAGGAATGACATCTCCTTCACTTCAACTAGAGAAATGGACTATTAGTGAAATGTATATTATAGTAGTTTTATGACTTCTGTCTTTTAGAGTAGATAAGAGTTGAAAAGGGAGTACTTTAAAAGAGTGGAAAAGGTTTGAAATTCTAATTTTTCTCAATCAGAAAATGAGATTAGTATTAAAGTAATAAGGTAACAACAGTAGTGACTAAAGATCAGTCCAGATTAGTAGCTGTGATGAAGGATCAGTGGTTGTTCTCATATTTTGCACGTGAATGTTCTGTAGTAGTAATCATCTGTCTAATTGCTGACCAAGAGAAGTTGAAGTGTTTCCTTCATTCAGGGGTGCCTGGTTTGTGTGATTAAAGTTAACTTGGGAAAAAATAGGGTCTAATTAGATAAAATCCAATAAAATTTTCAGTCTTACGTTTTCCTCTACTAATTATTTGTTTTAAGATAATATTGTTTCCCATGGTATACGTTTATATTTTATTTAAACTATAAGTTACACTAGGCATTTCTGNGCTATAAAAATATTCTTAAATGTATTTTGAGTCAAAAGCAATTGACTATAATGTCTTCTTTGCTATTTATATGAATTATTTCCAAAATAATTGTGGAATTTTGAATAATAAGTATACAGGTTAACAAAGAGTTTTAGTTACCCTAGTCTTCATGAAGTTTCTGTAGGGTTTAGCGGTAAGTAATAGAATCCATCCATTGCTGGAGTTTATGTCTTTTGTACTACAGCATTTGTACGTGCTTGTGTTGACCTATGTGTGTCGGGTTATGTAAATCACAGTTGTCCCTGGGAATGAGTGGAACTGTTCCTCAAAGTGTTTTTGCATTCTTTGTCCTTATAATAGGAAGACTTGATCACTTATTAAAATTGGGTAGTTATAAAAGTCAAAACTAAGATAAAAAATCAAGCCAGAAAAATATTCTTCTTCATAATAATTTAAACATAATTTGTTAAAAAGTTATAGAAAGAGTTAGCACAGAGGTTTTAAATTTCAGTCATTATAACTCATTCCTGATATGAATCAGTTTCTAAAATTAATTTATTAATTACAGCAGTTAAGTGTAATTATTCTACCTATTCAAAATTTTTAGTATTACTTTTTAACACCAAGATAAATTCAGCAGAGGATAATTACTGTAACAATAATTCAGCACACATTTTCTGACCTGCTTGGTATTACAGTATGTTCTCCAGAGTACTGGCTTCAACATTAATCAGTCATTCAGGAACTTACCTCCCTATTCAGTCAGGCCTTCTAGAAGCAATTTAAAGGATATATTTTTTTTTCCCAAGAGGAATTGGCAGAGGAGATGTCCTTGTACTGATTTCTATTTTGGTTTTAATAAAAAGTGTTAAATAAATTAAAGGAAAATGTAGGAAAACAACAACAAAAAAAGTTTAGCAAATAATCTCTGATACCAACATACACACACAGAAAATAAAATTGAAACATTTGTATTAGAAAAGAGACTCGGAAATTGTGTGTCTTTCTGAGCCAAAAGTCTTAGGTCAAAGGCAAATACCTTTATCACACACCTTTGCCCCCAAAATGTCAGCACACCACGAAAGACTATCACATCCAGTTAGCACTGCACTGGGCACCCTGTTAACACATTCAGCGATCCGTGAACAGATAACTAGAAAAGTACAGCATAGTTATGCCTGCCATGTGACCAGAGGCTTTATCTCTTCATAATTACATATCTGAGTTTGTAGAAAGTTTAGCACGATACTACAAAATCACTTTTATGTATTTCACCTCTGCCCCAATTGTATTTTGAATAAAAAGGGATTATGCTAGCTGTGTTTCAGAAGCAGTTTAAATTAATATATCTTTATATTACATAAATGGAATTCTAAAGAGAGCATTTTTAAACAGGCATGAGTTCCATGAAACTGTTAGTGTCCAAATATTTCTTTAAATGCAGATTATTTTACAGGATCTTACGTATACATTGTAAAATAAGCTTACATCTGTCATTTTTATAGATCATTTCTTTTTTCCCTATCATATTATAAAGAAGTATAATGACTGATAAAGACAAATAGAAATTGTTGACTTTTCTATTTGTTTAACAACTGAGTTAAAGATTAATACTGGTTATGGCATAAATTATTTTTGTTTTCTACTTACTTCAAAGTCAACAAGAAAAATAAGGGCACTGCATGCCTGGTTATGCACAGCTCTTTTAATCCATCTCCCTGGGTACCAGATTACACTGTATGAAATAGATTCATAGCATGCACTAAATTTTAACAACCTCTGTTCAGACACACATGTCCCAAGCCATTCTTTATAATGCGTTCTGACTACTTCCTCACACTCAGGTTTTGCTCTTGCTTTGAACTGACTTGGATGAAAATTTGCCTCTCAGGTAAAGGAAATATAGACTATATGAATCTGAAGATGATTCAAGGCATTTGGCATACATGTCAAATTTGCATATTCAATATTACTAAACTGAACACAAAAAATCACACGATTAAGTACTAAATAAGTCTGACATAACAATAAGTAAAACGAGATACTTNGTGTTGTTTTATAATTTTCCTCATATTATATTATAGTTTGGACATTTTCCTCTTATCCATCCTTCAGTTTATTGATCACCTGTCCTACTGTTTCTAATGTTTAATCTGCTGTTTGTGTTCTCTATTAACTTTTAAAAATTCTTTTGTGTGTGTATGTATATAAACACATATATACCTGTCTCTTATACACATCTAAATCATTCAGAAGCTGAGTAACTCAATATCAAAAACTCTTTGTTTATGTAAGTGATGTAATATGTAAGTGATGAATAAAAGTAAATCATTCAGAAGCTGAGTAACTCAATATCAAAAACTCTTTGTTTGATGGGTAATGAATTCATTTCTCTATAGAAATGAAACTAAGCAGAATAAATATATTAAATATTAAGAAATTAAAGTTATGATCATATTAAAACAAATTGACAGTTTAACAAGAAGGTGAATGAAAATGTCAGCATTTAACATCTCTAAAACTTTCCAGCAAGGAGCTATACTTAAATCCTGTCTAAAGTTGAGAGAAAACCAAAAAAATAGCTATTTAAAGTGAATATATAAATTTACAAAGAAAAACATCAGAATACTTAAGTGTCATAAGGGACAAAATAATCAATATTAAAATATGAAAATACTCTTAGAGATGATTGTAAAATATAAAAAAGGATATAATATGATTATTAAATATCAAATTTTCATATTCAATATTACTAAACTGAACACACAAAATCACACAATTAGTACTAAATAGGTTTGGCATAACAATAAGTAAAATGCAATAATTGATTGATTGAAATGTCTCAATTTGTAATTAAATGTCAAATATTGTATAATGATGAAGAACTGGAAACAGCCTAAATAATTGTCAATAGGAAATATTAAGTCAATTATGGTAAATCATGCTTTTAATTTGTCTACATTTAATAGATTTTTTGACCAAAATTATCAGCGTCATCTACCAGCCAAGTGTATGCATGGGGAACATGCTAGTGGATGACTAGACCAGGCTAGCTTTCAGAGGGCAGCAGCTTCAGTTGTCTTTTGACCCCCACCAGAGGAGACACCCCAAAGAAGAACTGTCTCAGTTCAAACCACAGATCTTAAAAGATAATGATAATTTTTTTTTGAGCTATCAAGTTTTGTCCTGATTTGTTTTCCACCAAAAGATAATTGAAAAAAAGAACATTTAAAATCTTTTCATGTGAATTTCTGGTATTTAATTAAAAATGACTAGACATTAAAAGAAAATGGCAACCCACTCTAGTGTTCTTGCCTAGAGAATCCCAGGGATAGGGGAGCCTGGTGGGCTGCCATCTATGGGGTTGCACAGAGTCAGACACGACTGAAGCAACTTAGCAGCAGCAGCAGACATTAAAAACAGCACTCTGAGAAAAGCAGTCAGTAGAAAAAGAATTGCAGGATACATATTACTGGAGTTAAGAAATAAAGACTTTAAAATAACTATAATTAAATATATCCAAGGCAGTACAGAGCAAGATGGAAAATGTTACCAATGAATGAAAAAAAAAATCCAAGTAGAAAACTTAGAACTTGATGTTAATAACTGAGCATTATGAGTAGATTGGATACAGCAGGAGGACTAGAAAATTGACATACATCAACTGGTACTATCCCAGGTAAATCACAAAGAGAAAAATGGATTGCAAATATTAAACAGGAAATCAGGGACATTTGGCATCTGTCTGAAGGCTCTAACATACATTACTTGGAATCATAGGTTGGATGGAATGACAGAATAAATATTGCAAGAGAGTGAGCAATGTTTGAAAGATATATCATGGCACTACTGTGTTTAAAACTGATGAAATAAAGTAAGCCACATAATTCAAGAATATGTTCAGGAACAGATATATATTTAGAAATATTCACAATTAAAAGCCTATATACAAAATTCATGTACACAGTAACACACATGAGTGCAAATACATAGGCAGGCACATACAGTTTTTTCAAAAGTGAGAAAAAAGTTACAGGTAAAAATCTTAAAAACAGATAAGAAAATATATCTCTAAGCTTCAAAGGATTAAAAAAAAATTAACAGCCTACTTGTCCACAGAAATAATTAATGATGGAATGAAACTGTTAAAGTGCTAAAATATCAGCATGTATAAAATTCTAGACAAATATAACCTTTAAAATAAATGCAGAATTATATTAATAGCATTCTGAGGGAAAATGAGTAAAACTAATAATGAGAAAAAATGTCCAGTCCACAAGAGAAACAAAATATTTCAGATATATGTCTAACTCATTCCTATTTTGAAAATATATCTAGATAAACAAATGTTATTTTAATGATTTAGAAATCTTTCTGAGCAAAATATCCAGAAAACATATAACATCAAATCCAGAAACCATAGGATACAAGGACATGTTTAGGTCAATATATCCTATTTAGCAAAGTGAATTATAATAATATATCCATTTAAGGAAGAAAACTTAATATTCCTAATAAAATATTTCTTTACATCACTAAATTAGAAAAAGAGGTCTTGTGAAGTCATGAAAGGCTAACATTATACTTTACTGTTGAAAAATATAAACATTTAACAAAACTATATGGACTAATCAACTCATGTGAAAATAAAAACATGCAAATGTTAGTAAAGAGATGTAACTTTTAGACTTGTAGATTGGCAAAACAGAAACACTGATGAAAACCATGACTGTATTTTATGGTTATGAATATGTTTATATGTTACTGAGCTTATTGAAACTTACCAGTTTGGGGGGCATTGTTAACAATATATACATATTCCATTATGATAAATGGAAATAATAAAAAGGTTCAGTTCAGTTCCGTTCAGTCGCTCAGT
>SJYW01015040.1:167519-179777 GCA_006410735.1 Raphicerus campestris
CAACTTTTCTTCCAAGGAGTAAGCGTCTTTTAATTTCATGGCTGCAGTCACCACCTGCAGTGATTTTGGAGCCCCCCAAAATAAAGTCTGACACTGTTTATACTGTTTCCCCATCTATTTCCCATGAGATGATGGGACCGGATGCTACAAATATATTCATATCAAATTTTTCATAGCAATTTGGGAAAAATTTGTCCATTAAAGAGTACTAACCAAATATGATAAAATCATATAAAAGCGTTAATAGCACTTACTATTTGTCTTTGTTATAACCATTTGACTCTGAATGCTTGTTTGTGTATTTGCAGGGGGAGCTGTCAGGTTTTCTAGCTTGAAGGGGGTTCTTGTAACTTCTTGAATTAGTGTTTTGATTTCATCAGTTTTTTAATATTCTCAGGTGCTGTTTCTTCAAATTGTTTCATGATCTTTCTCTTTTCCTTCTGTAACTCCATTTTGTTTAACATTAACTTTTTAAAATATTTCAATGTGTTCAAATGTCTCTTGTGTTGTTTTATAATTTTCCTCATATTATATTATAGTTTGGACATTTTCCTCTTATCCATCCTTCAGTTTATTGATCACCTGTCCTACTGTTTCTAATGTTTAATCTGCTGTTTGTGTTCTCTATTAACTTTTAAAAATTCTTTTGTGTGTGTATGTATATAAACACATATGTACAATATACATTATATATATATTTATTCCAAATTTTTATTTGACTTCCTATTTTTATTGACTTGCAATCCCTAATAGATTTATTTTTTCTCTTTTTGATTGTATTTTAATGGTTATTTTAAATAATATGCCTGAATGCACTGATGTGTGAGCCAGCTTTAGTTGTGTTTCTGTGTTCTCTTTTAACTTTGTTTTTTATTAATCATGCATTTTAATATGCCTCAGAATTTTAATTGAATGCTGCATATATGAAGACATGTGTTGATTTTGTGTAATGTTATCATTCTTCACAGGCAAGTTATTTTTTATGGTTATCGGTTATGTTTTCTGACAGGAAGAAAGATTGTAGGTGGATGAGTCTGACATGGTCTAAATTTAATTTAGAAGTGCTTAGGGCTGATATACATCTTTTTTTATCTTTGCTTCAACAGTTTAATGTTCCCACACACAATGTGAGCATCTTGAGATTTCAAAAAAAATCCTGGGTTTTTCATAAAAGGCCTTCTATTAATTCTTTGGGAGGCCTAGACCTCAATCCGGGGCTTCCCTGGTAGCTCAGTAGTAAAGAATCTGCCTACCAATGCAGGAAACACAGGTTCAATCAATGGGTCAGGAATATCCCTGGAGAAGGAAATGGCAACACACTCCAGTATTCTTGCCTGGGAAATCCCAGGGACAGAGGAGCCTTGGATCTATAGTCCGTGGGATCTCAAAAGAGTTGGACATGACTTAGCAACTAAACAATAACAACAGACCTCAGTCCTCTGCCTCACCTGTGTTGTATGGCAGCAAAAATACCTACCCAGGTGTTTAGCCTACCTGAGTCTGCTTTCTGCTGAGTTTCTTGAAGTTGCACTTTGAATATAAGTTGCACCTTACAGCAGAGTATTTGACATAAATTTCAAAAGTAAATTTGAAATGGATTTTGGGCTCAATTCTGTATGGTTCTCTCCTTTTCAGGGTTTTGATTGTCAGTCTCAGGTGCTTTGACACATACTACAAGCATCAACATCTGTTTCTAGCAACTGATGAGGTGCTCCTTTTGTGCTTAAACTGTGTTCTTTGGTGAACTAGAAAATGCATTCAGGAGAATGACTAGAGCAAATGCAGATTTCACACTGCTATTTGTCCCTTCTTTTAGTTATCACAGTCCTTCAAGCCCCGTCTATGTTGCTTTCTCTCAAATTATTATCAAATATTTTACTTCCATAATTTTTAAAGAAGAAATCTTCTGAAATTCACTATTTTTTATTTATTTATAAGCTTTTTTGACTTATCAAGATTAGTTCCTTTCTATTTTCTTGATTTTGAAACAGTTAATATATTTTACCTTTTTTTCTACACTAATAAAATTGTTGAAACAATTTTTTTCTGAACTTCAGTCACAACTAGATATTTGCATATGATTATTTATTTTTTTTATTCTTAGTTATGCTTATTTGTTATTCTCCAGAGCCTCTAAAATTGGAAATAGTGATAACTGGACAGCCACTTGGGAATTAGAGATGAAAGTTACATATGAGGAAAGTATTAACTCTCTATGTTTTAGATTGCTTACCTCTGGAAAGATGCAAGAGAGGGAAATAGGTATCTGGTTTAAGCTAGTGCATCTGAGAGTTCTTTCTATTAAAGCAGATTATTTTTTACCCAAAGTCATACAAGTCTTGCTATGTTATTGTATTCATTTACATGCCTGTCTCTGTCACCAGTATATTAGCAGATGAAGGGCGTAAAATATTTAATATTCATTCTCTTTTCATCTTATAACATAATATCTTATGTAAAGAAGCTATACTATGGGGGTATGTGCTTTGGTAGATCAATATATTCATACTATTTTTCATAGATTTGATCAATCAGTTCTTATGTGCTTAGGTATGAGTTTTTGGTGGTGGTGTTTTAGTTGCTAAGTCGTGTCTGACTCTTGCAACCCCATGAACTGCAGCAGCCTGCCAGGCTCCTCTGTCTAAGGGATTCTCCAGGCAAGAATTCTGGAGTGGATTGCCATTCCTTCTCCAATGGATCTTCCTGACCCAAGGATTGAACCTGGGTCTCCTGCATTGCAGGCAGATTCTTTACCAACTGAGCTGTGAGGGAAGCCTTGTTAGTTTTTAGCTAGTGTTAATAATGGATAGATAGATTTGATATTTAGGCTAAAATAGATACTTTCAAGCTGGGTGAATTATTTTTGAAAAAGAGGGAAAGCAGAAAATGTTATAACAGCATAATACAAAACATTTATTTCTGTAAGCTTTTTTTTCTATAAAATTAAAACAAATACAGCATTATAGAATCAACCTAGCAATCTGATATAGCTCACAATATGGGTATATACCTGACCTTGTTCAAAAGGTTACAGTATAGTAAAAACCAAGCTGCTATGTCATATAGAAATCAAGGATTTGTCAGTCACAATTAGTAGTGTATACCCATGATTAAGATAAATTTATTCATTAGCATATGTACATACGTCAAAACTTTTGTGGATGAATCTGAGTTATTTGCTACGCTTTTACATTGCCCTTTACATTGCAACAAAATAATACATCTCTGTAAAGTGCTAAACAAAAGAAACAAAAATGAATCAAATTATAGTATTTTACATTCTGAAAGTGTGCAGTAACTTTATTTTCATGATAGTCAACCCAAGGATATATGCTAATTATAATGCACTAATCATTCTACCCAAGGAAATGAAGCTGTTAAAATATTCAGAATGACAAAAAAAAAAAAGTTTCATTTGCACTAAGAAATTTTACCTGGAGAAATTTGACAGAAGAACTTGTTCTGGGCAATCAATCATGGTTGTCTACAATGGTATTAATCACCCCGTGGGCCAGGTTGTTTGTCTTCTCATCATCTTTGAGGCTTAGATATTTAAAAATGTTCTGCCAAGATGCTCTTCATGTAAATGAACCATATGCTGGAAGTTTACAATGTTGCCAAGGTGTTGTTAAGTCTTGTTCAAGGTAAAAAGTTTTGCTCATTATGCTCATATTTATTACCAAAGAAAAACTTTGTCCTTTATAGGGTAATTCAAAATTTGGAAAGTGAAAATAACATTGACATTTTGTCATGGAAGTTTCTNTTGCTTTCTCTCAAATTATTATCAAATATTTTACTTCCATAATTTTTAAAGAAGAAATCTTCTGAAATTCACTATTTTTTATTTATTTATAAGCTTTTTTGACTTATCAAGATTAGTTCCTTTCTATTTTCTTGATTTTGAAACAGTTAATATATTTTACCTTTTTTTCTACACTAATAAAATTGTTGAAACAATTTTTTTCTGAACTTCAGTCACAACTAGATATTTGCATATGATTATTTATTTTTTTTATTCTTAGTTATGCTTATTTGTTATTCTCCAGAGCCTCTAAAATTGGAAATAGTGATAACTGGACAGCCACTTGGGAATTAGAGATGAAAGTTACATATGAGGAAAGTATTAACTCTCTATGTTTTAGATTGCTTACCTCTGGAAAGATGCAAGAGAGGGAAATAGGTATCTGGTTTAAGCTAGTGCATCTGAGAGTTCTTTCTATTAAAGCAGATTATTTTTTACCCAAAGTCATACAAGTCTTGCTATGTTATTGTATTCATTTACATGCCTGTCTCTGTCACCAGTATATTAGCAGATGAAGGGCGTAAAATATTTAATATTCATTCTCTTTTCATCTTATAACATAATATCTTATGTAAAGAAGCTATACTATGGGGGTATGTGCTTTGGTAGATCAATATATTCATACTATTTTTCAGAGATTTGATCAATCAGTTCTTATGTGCTTAGGTATGAGTTTTTGGTGGTGGTGTTTTAGTTGCTAAGTCGTGTCTGACTCTTGCAACCCCATGAACTGCAGCAGCCTGCCAGGCTCCTCTGTCTAAGGGATTCTCCAGGCAAGAATTCTGGAGTGGATTGCCATTCCTTCTCCAATGGATCTTCCTGACCCAAGGATTGAACCTGGGTCTCCTGCATTGCAGGCAGATTCTTTACCAACTGAGCTGTGAGGGAAGCCTTGTTAGTTTTTAGCTAGTGTTAATAATGGATAGATAGATTTGATATTTAGGCTAAAATAGATACTTTCAAGCTGGGTGAATTATTTTTGAAAAAGAGGGAAAGCAGAAAATGTTATAACAGCATAATACAAAACATTTATTTCTGTAAGCTTTTTTTTCTATAAAATTAAAACAAATACAGCATTATAGAATCAACCTAGCAATCTGATATAGCTCACAATATGGGTATATACCTGACCTTGTTCAAAAGGTTACAGTATAGTAAAAACCAAGCTGCTATGTCATATAGAAATCAAGGATTTGTCAGTCACAATTAGTAGTGTATACCCATGATTAAGATAAATTTATTCATTAGCATATGTACATACGTCAAAACTTTTGTGGATGAATCTGAGTTATTTGCTACGCTTTTACATTGCCCTTTACATTGCAACAAAATAATACATCTCTGTAAAGTGCTAAACAAAAGAAACAAAAATGAATCAAATTATAGTATTTTACATTCTGAAAGTGTGCAGTAACTTTATTTTCATGATAGTCAACCCAAGGATATATGCTAATTATAATGCACTAATCATTCTACCCAAGGAAATGAAGCTGTTAAAATATTCAGAATGACAAAAAAAAAAAAGTTTCATTTGCACTAAGAAATTTTACCTGGAGAAATTTGACAGAAGAACTTGTTCTGGGCAATCAATCATGGTTGTCTACAATGGTATTAATCACCCCGTGGGCCAGGTTGTTTGTCTTCTCATCATCTTTGAGGCTTAGATATTTAAAAATGTTCTGCCAAGATGCTCTTCATGTAAATGAACCATATGCTGGAAGTTTACAATGTTGCCAAGGTGTTGTTAAGTCTTGTTCAAGGTAAAAAGTTTTGCTCATTATGCTCATATTTATTACCAAAGAAAAACTTTGTCCTTTATAGGGTAATTCAAAATTTGGAAAGTGAAAATAACATTGACATTTTGTCATGGAAGTTTCTTTCTTACATATTATTTGTCAGAGCATAGATATGACAAATAACTATTTTATTGGGATTTTTTTTCTAGTTCTCAAAGGAAGCAATAATATCAAATACATGTTATCTATAATGGATTTTTCTTCTGAAAAAAATATGATATATATATTCAATATTTATGATTAGATACCTTGATGTTCACAAACTGGTTTTAAAGTTTTAATCATTCATTTTTCATTTAAATATTGAATATTTTTATATGATTTCTGAAATAAATAGGGGAGTCTTTTCTTAGAAAATAGTTTGATACCACCATTCAGTATGTTAACATGAAGCTCAGAGAACAACCTGTGACTGAAAATCAGTAGTTACCCAGTTATTTAGTATACTTACTAAGGAAATACTGTATTAGGTGATATAAACTTGATAACATTGAAGACGTGGTTCAGTTCATGATAAATAGTTAGTACAATTGAGAGTTGGTTTCTAAACAAATCAAAAAATTGTGAGCAAAATAAACCTATCGAATATACTTTCTAATAAAAAGAATATATATATATATGTAACTCTGTAAATTTCCAAAGAAAAAGAAAACACTAACTTGAAAAGACATGTCCATCTACACTTTCCTTGCAGCACTAGTTACAATAGTCATGATATAGAAACTTCAGTGTCTATGGATGAATGAATAAATAAATTGTGAGATACATATATGTACACACATAATGGGATTATTGTTGTTCAGTTGTTAAGTTCTGACTCTTTGTGACCCCATGAACTGCAGAACACCAGGCTTCCAGGTCCTTCAGTATCTCCTGGAATTTGCTCAAATTCGTGTCTATTGAGTCAGTGATGCCATCCAACCATCTCTTCCTCTCTTATCCGCTTCTCCTCTTGCCGTCAATCTTTTTCAGCATCAGGGTCTTTTCCAGTGAGTCGGCTCTTTGCATCAGGTGGTCAAAGTATTGGAGTTTTAGCTTCAGCATCAGCCCTTCCAGTGAATATTCAGGGTTCATTTCCTTTAGGATTGACTGGCTTGATCTCCTTGCAGTGCAAGGGACTCACAAGAGAGTCTTCTCCAGCTCCAGAATTCAAAAGTATCAATTCTTTGGCGCTCAGTCTTCTTTATGGTCCAACATTTGACATGACTACTGGAAAAGCATAGGTTGATTATATGGGCCTTTGTTAGCAAAGTGATGTCTCTGTTTTTAATATGCTGTCCAGGTTTGTCATAATTTTCCTTTCAGGGAGCAAGGGTCTTTTAATTTTGTAGCTACTATCACCATCTGCATTGATTTTGGAGCCCTTGAAAAGAAAATCTGTCACTGTTTCCACTTTTTTCTCATCTGTTTGCCATGAGGTGATGGGACTGGATGCCATGATCTTATTTTTTTGAATGTTGTTTTAAGCCAAACTTTTCTTTCTCCCCTTTCATCCTCATCAAGAAGCTCTTTAGTTCCCCATTGCTTTCTGCATTAAGGTGGTATCATCTGCATATCTGAGATTATTGATCTCTCTCCAGGCAATCAATCTTGATTCCAGCTTGGGATTATTCCAGCCCAGCTTTCATATAATGTACTTTGCATAGAAGTTAAATATGCAAGATGGCAATATACAGCCTTGACATAGTCGTTTCCCAATTTTGAACCAGTCAGTTGTTTCACATCCAGTTCACACTGTTGCTTCTTGACCTGCATACAGTTTATCAGCAGGCAGGTAAGGTGATCTGGTACTCTCATCTTTTTAAGAACTTTTCATAGCTGCTGTGACCCACACAAAGGCTTTAGTGTAGTCAATGAAGCAGAAGTTTTTGTGGAATTCTTTTGCTTTTTCTATGATCCAATGGATGTTGGCAGTTGATTTCTGGTTCCTATGCCTTTTCTAAATCCAGTTTGTACATCTGGAAGTTCTTAGTTCAGGTTTGTTGAAGCTTAGCTTGATGGATTTTAAGCATTACGTTCCTAGCACAATAATAATGAGATGCTATTCAGCTATTTAAAAAAAAAAGAATGAAATCTTGCCATGTGCAACAAAATAGATGGACCTTGAGGGTGTTTTATGAAGTAAAGCAAGTCAGAGAGACAAACACAAATACTCTATGACCTCTCTTACATGAGGAATTTGAAAAAAAAAGTATATAAAAAGCTTATANGATGCTATTCAGCTATTAAAAAAAAAAGAATGAAATCTTGCCATATGCAACAAAATAGATGGACCTTGAGGGTGTTTTATGAAGCAAAGCAAGTCAGAGAGACAAACACAAATACTCTATGACCTCTCTTACATGAGGAATTTGAAAAAAAAGTATATAAAAAGCTTACATATACAGAGAACAGATTGGTACTTACCAGAGGTAACAAGTGTGGGTGTAAAAGAAAAAGGTGAAGAGGATCAAAAGTATAAAAAATTATAAAATAAATTAAAACTCCATTAGAAGATATTTAGTACAAAGGGATTTTCATTCCAAGGGAATGGGGGAGATAGAGAGCTAAATATAAGTTATATTATCTGTCTGTGCCTGCATTCCAGAGGCATATTGGCTTATAATTTTGTTGTTGTTGCTTGCAAAGTCCTTTTAAAGTCCCTTGCAATATTTAGAATGGTAGTAATACTGGCTTCAAAGAATAAGTTAAGACGTATTTGTTTTCATTCTAAATTCTGAAAGTGTTTGTGTAGGATTGATGTAATTTTCTTTCTTTAATGTTTGATGGAGCTAAGCAGTGAACACATGTGGGGCTGCAATTGTCTTTGAGGGAAGATTTTTAATTTTAAATGTCATTTCTCTAATAATGTAATCAAGACATATATTTTTTCGGTTCATTTTTATAATTTGCATTTACTAAGCACTTTTTATTTGTCACCAAGGTTGCAATATTTGTTAGCATGGCATTGTCTGTATATCCCTATATTAGTTTTTTAACATATGTAGTATCAGAAGTTGTATTTCTCTTTCATTTCTAATTTTGGTAACTTTTGTTGTCTCTCTTTTATCTTCATTAATCACCCCCTATGTTTAGCAATTTTAGATTTTTTTAAAGAACTGTTTATTCACTGATTTTCTCTTTTAATCTATTTTATATTCAATGACTCTGCTTTTTATTTTATTCAATGGATCAAATTTTATCAAATATGATGAGTTTTTTCTCATTACTTATCCAAATATTTTCCTTTCTCCTGTGGGACTTGTTATGAAACAAATATTTGGAAGGTGTATAATTAGAAGGAATTCAAAGAAAAACTAATTTTCTGACAATCGTACCTGGTAGGAGATGAGTCAGGTTGCTCTTAGGGTAATTTAGGAGTCAATCAACAGTTTCTGACCTGAGGAAATTACAATGTGATGAGAGAGCTTTGGAAACAGGAAAAGTAAGTTACTAAGTCAACATACTGACACTGTAGGTTTTTGCTGTGCAAGTGTCTAGCTTTTGTTATTTTATTGTGTGACAATATTTTTTGGAGAGAAACACTGAATTTTTTGTCTTTGTATTTTCCTAGTGAATATCCCAGGAAGTAAGATGTATACTTGAATTTTAAAAATATTTAAAGGCAATGATAAAGTGGATCAAACTAGGAATCCTTCAGCTGCAGTGTGCTTGGCTGGTTGATGAATTTTGATCACAGTGTTCACCTTATTTCTAGACTATTTCACTCACAATAATCTCTGTTAACACTTGGCATGAATTAGTTTCAATGTCATCCTTATGATTACATGAACATTTCTAAGAATGAAAGGTATTTTAAGCATATGTCTGAACGGTGAAATTATAAGACATGCCTTATGGAAATATAAAGCCTCTTCTGTCACATAAGTAGAGTGAAGAAGAAAGAACAAATTAAAGAATATGGACCTGCACATTATAAACCTCATGCTGAAATATTTTAAAGAAGTTAATCTTGGAAATAAAGTCAATTCTTTCTTTTTATTTGTTGATTTTATTGTTATGTTTTCCTATCATTGTCAAACTCTTCTCTTTTTTTCCCCCCACTATCTTTTTTTTCTGTTTCCTTTATCTGCTAAAACATTCTTTTTAGCTTGAATAGATTTGTGAAGAATTTGTTTGTTTCCAGTGAGTTTATTGCTTGGAGAAAAGTGGAGAGTTTGAAAAGCAAATGTAAACTTTTCAGTCCAGCTTGACAGGTCCATTATATTTCAAATTTAGAAGAAATGATTCATAGTTTCCTCAGATTCTCAGAACTAGCTTACCTGTTTAGCAGAAACTCTCCTTCAGGACATCTATTTTTTAGTGGGATTTCTCTCAATACAAATAATATAGATGTTTCCATATAGTGACATTTTAATTTTGACATCTATTTTTTAGTGAGATTTCTCTCAATACAAANTGAGTTTATTGCTTGGAGAAAAGTGGAGAGTTTGAAAAGCAAATGTAAACTTTTCAGTCCAGCTTGACAGGTCCATTATATTTCAAATTTAGAAGAAATGATTCATAGTTTCCTCAGATTCTCAGAACTAGCCTACCTGTTTAGCAGAAACTCTCCTTCAGGGCATCTATTTTTTAGTGGGATTTCTCTCAATACAAATAACATAGATGTTTCCATATAGTGACATTTTAATTTATTAAAGCAAAAAGTACAACATACTTCTATTATTATTGTTACTTCCACCTACTAATAAAATATTGAATAATTAACATGTTTTGAGAGCTTATTACTACTTACTAAGCAATACTGTAGCAATTTTCCATGTATTAAGTCAGCTAATTCTCACATAAGCAATATGAAGTATATAACACATCCCTCCCTGTTTTACACATGAGAAGCTCGAGGTGCCTGATTTGTAAGCAGTTTGCTGAGAGTTACACGGAAAGTGACAGTGTCCAGATTTGAACTCAGGTCCTTGATCTTTAATGTTCAGTCAAAAAAAAAAAAAAAAAAAGTAAAGAAAACATTCTGGCCACTTTTCTTCTTCAATGAATAAGTGTCATCATTATATAAGTGCCATCAGACTCATGGCTACCTGAATTAGTTGTAACAATATTTCAATTGTAAGCATTTGATCTTTCTGGTTACTGCTATGTGACATGTAAAAATTTCAAGGCATATTCTGTAAAAATGTTCATTGATATCAATGAGAGTATTTAAAATGTTTAATCCACATTTTTGATGGGTTTTCTAAATGAAGCTCATTATGAATGTGTGTGTTGCTGCTGCTGCTAAGTCGCTTCAGTCATGTCCAACTCTGTGACCCCATTGACGGTAGCCCACCAGGGTCCCCCATCCCTGGGATTCTCCAGGCAAGAACACTGGAGTGGGTTGTCATTTCCTTCTCCAATGCATGAAAGTCAAAAGTGAAAGTGAAGTCTCTCAGTCGTGTCCGACTCTTAGCGACCCCATGGACTGTAGCCCACCAAGCTCCTCCATCCATGGGATTCTCTAGGCAAAGTACTGGAGTGAGGTGCCATTGCCTTCTCTATGTGTGTGTGTGTGTGTGCTCAAAGGCGTCTAACTCTTTGCAACTCCAGCAGGCTCCTCTGTCTGTGGGATTTACTAGGAAAGAATACTGAAGTGGGATGTCATTTCCTACTCTAGGGTATCTTGCTGACCCAGGGATCAAATTCGCATCCCTTGCATCTCCTGCATTGGCAGGCAGCTTCTTTACCTCTGTGCCACCTGGGAAGCCAGAGTTTTATGTAAATTATTTGAACCACTGATATTGAATGAATATATTTAAGATTTAGTTTGTTGATGTATATTTTGTAAGAAAACATTGACTTGTTTTCTGTGGAGAGATAACTGATATTTTGTGGTTTAGTAAATGATTTAGTTTTAAACAGTTATTTACTTTATCTGCTAAATGGTTGCAAGAAGCAAATTGGACATATTCCTTTAAATATTGTGCTCATTGAATTGAACTTTGACATCCAGTATAAGGACTACGAAGCATCTGCCTTAATTTAAAATCAATGGTTCAACTTGTTTTAAAAAAGTTACTCATATTTAGGTACATCCTTACAAATTACATGTATTTAGAATAAACTATTTTAAGAAGTGCAATATTTTGTATTCAGTTCAGTTCAGTTGCTCAGTTATGTCCCACTCTTTGTGACCCCATGGACTGCAGCACACCAGGCTTCCCTGTCCATCACCAACTCCTGGAGCCTACTCAAACTCACGCCCATGGAGTCAGTGATGCCATCCAACCATCTCATCCTCTGTCATCCCTTTCTCCTCCTGCCTACAGTCTTTCCCAGCATCAGGGTCTTTCCAGTGAGTCAGTTCTTCACATCAGGTGGCCAAAGTATTGGAGTTTCACCTTCAGCATCAGTCCTTCCAATGAATTTTCATGACTGATTTCCTTTAGGATGGACTGGATGGATCTCCTTGTTGTCCAAGGAATTCTCAAGAGTCTTCTCCAACACCACAGTTCAAAAACATCAATTCTTAGGGGCTCAGCTTTCTTTATAGTCCAACTCTCACATCCATACCTGACTATTGGAAAAACCATAGCTTTGGCTAGACACACCTTTGTTGGCAAAACAATGTCTCTGTTTTTTATACACTGTCTAGGTCAGTCATAGCTTTTCTTTCAAGAAGTAAGTGTCTTTAAATTCCATGGCTGCAGTCACCATCTGCAGTGATTTTGG
>SJYW01015040.1:219163-233735 GCA_006410735.1 Raphicerus campestris
AAGAAGAGATCAGGGAATGAGTGCATCTCCTAAAAAGCATGGTGGTGAAGGTTTTTTGCTGTAGATGCTAATGCATGAGCTGGGTGGGTCTTGGTGGAGAAGTCACATTGATTTATGTTTGGATAAGAACTCAAGACTCTGAGGTATAATACAAACTTCTTATAACTCAGATGATCTGGTGTCTTTCTAAAACAAATTAACTCTCCAAGGGAGATGATGGGATGTGGAGCAGCAACCTAGGGCTATAAGAGGAACCCAGCAAAGTCTGGTGAGAGAGGACAGAGAGAGAGAGAGATGGTCATCTACTTACATGGGGTGGACAGAGGACACCTTTAAAGGTATGACGGAAGATAACCAGAGAGGTAGTTGGTATTTCCTAAGCCACTTCATATGCAGTGTATTATCATGGGTGTTGGGAGTAAGTCTGTCTTAGAAGGGCCTGTGGGCTCTGGCTACTCACAACCACTAGTCTCAAAGTAGAGACAGCATACAGTGATACATGGGATCCCTGGTTGGATTTCTAGATTCTATGTGTACAGGAAAAGGAAGGTTTGGGGAAGGGGGAATAAAACTAAGGCTATTTAGCAAGGCTTCTTGGAAAAAATGAGTGTAGATTAGTGCCCATTGAGACAAAAGCCTTCCTGTGTTACAGCTGTAGGTTGGAAAATAAGGTGGACAGGAAGGTGGATTTCCTTCTCCTGTTTTCTTTTGAGGACTGTAATTAGAAGTTCTGGATTGATAGTTTGAGAAAAGGGGAATAGAGAATCTCAGGGAAAAGGAGAGAAGGAACTGACTTTTACTTTTGACATCAACATATCACATCACCTTTTAGTCCTTTAGTTTCATACCCTTCTTGGCTTTTTGCAACTCTCTTTCTGAATCCTGTTTGGAAAATCTGGTTCTTCGTAGTAGCTCATTTAGTCACTGAAGAGCTCCAGAAGCAAAGGCTTCTGATTTTGCTTTTGGATTTGTCCTGTTGATGATCTTGTTTGGTATGATAGAAAGATTCTTGTTGTTCAGTCGCTAAGTTGTGTCTGACTCTTCTCGACCCAATGGTGCAGCACACCATGGTGCCTTCTGGAGTGCTCAAAACTGATGGTGATGTTATCCAGCCATCTCATTCTCTGCTGCCCACCTCTCCTTTTGCCTTCAGTCTTTCCCAGCATCAGGGGCTTTGCCAATGAGTTGGCTTTGTGCATCAAGTGGCCAAAGTATTGAAGCTTCAGCTTTAGCATCAGTCCTTCCAGTGAATAGTCAGGGTTGATTTCCTTTTGGATTGACTGGCTTGATTTCCTTGCAGTCCAAGGGACTCTCAAGAGTCTTCTCCAGTACCACTATTTGAAAGCTTCAGTTCTTTGGTGCTCAGCCTTCCTTATGGCCCAACTCTCACATCCATACATGACTACTGGAAAAACCATAGCTCTGATTATATGGACCTTTGTCGGCAAAGTAATGTCTCTACTTTTTCATATGTTGTCTAGATTTGTCATCAGAGAAGGCAATGGCACCCCACTCCAGTACTCTTGCCTGGAAAATCCCATGGATGGAGGAGCCTGGTAGGCTGCAGTTCATGGGGTCGCTAAGAGTCGGATATGACTGAGCGACTTCACTTTCACTTTTCACTTTCATGCATTGGAGAAGGAAATGGCACCCCACTCCAGTGTTCTTGCCTGGAGAATCCCAGGGACAGAGGAGCCTGGTGGGCTGTGGTCTATGGGGTCGCACAGAGTCGGACATGACTGAAGCGACTTAGCCCCAGCAGCAGCAGCAGGTTTGTCATAGCTTTCCTTCCAAGGAGCAAAAGTCTTTTAATTTTATGGCTGCAGTCACTGTCTGCAGTGATTTTGTAGCCCAAGAAAAGAAAACCTGTCACTGCTTCCACGTTTCCCCCTTCTATTTGACATGAAGTGATAGGACTAGATGCCATGATCTTAGGTTTTTTTATGTTGAGTTTCAATCCAGCTTTCCTAGTCAAGAGGCTCTTTAGTTGTTCACTTTCTGTCATTAGAGTGATAGCATTAGCATATCTGAGGTTGTTGATATTTCTGTCAGCAATCTTGATCCCAGCTAGTGATTCATCCAGCGTGGCATTTCATATAATGTACTCTGCATATAAGTTAAATAAGCAGGGTGACAATATACAACCTTGAGTACTCCTTTCCCAATTTTGAACCAGTCTGTTGTTCCATGTCTGGTTCTAACTGTTGCTTCCTGACCTGCATTCAGGTTTCTCAGGGCAGGTAAGGTGGTCTGGCATTCCCATCTCTTTAAGAATTTTCCGGTTTGTTGTAATCCACACGATCAAATATTTTAGCATAGTCAGTTAATCAGAAGTAGATGTTTTTCTGGAATTCCCTTGCTTTCTTCATGATTCAGCAATGTTGGCAATTTGATCTCTGGTTCCTCTGCCCTTTCTAAACCCTGTTTATTTGTCTGGGAGTTCTTGGTTCACATACTGCTAAAACCTAGTTTGAAGGATTGTGAGCATAACCTTACTAGCCTGTGAAATGAGCCCAGTTGTTCAGTAGTGTGAACATTTGCTGGCATTGTCCTTCTTTGGGATTGAGGCTTCTGCTTTTGCTTTCGTTAAGTTGATGATCTTATCTGGGATGATAGAAAGGTTAGGAATTCCCCAAACTGGACTCTGACTGAAATTAAACCTGAAAATATGTCAAATCATGACTGGGGAATGTTGGGTTTAACATCAGAGGCTCTGGCTATCAGTTTACCCAAAAAGTGGTATACTGATACTAGCGTAGTGTCTGCACGTAGTATAGGCTCCATGAATACTGAGGGAAGGAAGCAAAATGTTTTGATCTACCTCTACATGGATTTTGGATTATATTTGGGTAGGTGGATTTTGTCAACACCAGGTTGGTGTAAATTTGGAGCATTTTGGTCTATATCAGGATAGGTTTTCACTACTTCGAATTCAGCCTCTGTCAGACTGAGATGGGATTTGTGAGGGGTAGTGCTGTGGGTGGTGGGGTAGCTAGCTGAGTTGGATGAAGTAGCTTTAGGGGGCTGCCACAGCTTCCAAGTTCAAGTCTTGGTTGCAACTGGCAATATTTACTTGCAGACTTATGGTTTCTAGCCTCAGTGAGAGAATGTGAAGCAGCTTCTACCCTAAGGAGTTTCTATTTTAGAAAGGGAGACAATATTCTCTCAAGTAGCATTCAAACAGAATGCAGCACAGAGTAAGACCATATGTGGAGGGAAGATGCATGGGACAAGCGATCAGTTTGGTGAGGCTGCTTTTTGGAAGACTTCTGGGAGAGAAGATTGCATATGTATTTCCCTTGGGAAGAGTTGAATTTAGTCACTTCGGCTTTCTTTCCAAACTTTCAGGGGAACTTTCTGAGCTTGACTTTTCTCTCCTCAGGGGAGATGTAACAGACTTATTACACTGAAATGGTTTTTCCCTGATTGATAGACTCTTTTTATCACAGACCAAGACTGAGATTTTTAAAAAAATTATTGTTCTATTTTAGTACTGAGGTCTGTATTCATGTGTGTATATTAAGCTGGGTCTACATAGTTGAGCAAACTGGATTTGTTTGTTTTGTATTTTTGGTGGGAGGCATGAAAGAAAGGCCTCAATAGGGCTGGATATAGCCCAGGCTTCACACCATTATGAAGATGTAGTTTGAACTGGTGTTTCCCTGGAAAACTTGAACAAAAGGCCAAGATGGAGCAATTCCCCCTCTTCCATGCAGCCTTCTCAGACATCCCTTGATGGGCAGAAGAGACACTCTAATCTTGCCAACACTGGAGAATGAAGCCCCACTACTCTTATCTTCTGTCAGCTGTAACATCGTCTGGGATCTTGACATGCCCTTGTCTCTGATGTAAATATCATACTGTTCATTTCTGATTTAGGAATACCCTTTCTGGTTCCTGGTTTATGTATCCTTTACTTATTTTGGGAGTTGGAGAAGAATTCATAAAATGCCTCTAATTATGCATTCTCAGAGGGGAGAATCCTCTGTCTGTCTCCATTGCCTCGCACTGTGTATAAACGAGTGTGTGGTGATTTGGAGGTGATGGTGGTTATGTTAATGATTTAGGGGGAAAAAGACATTGGTTTTGGCTGAATTCTTTTACACAAAGAATTATTCTGGTGCCTGAGTTTTCTAACTTGCAATTTATCTTTGTATTCATTTATACTTAGTTGAACTCTGGTTTTTAATAGTTCGAAAACAGTCTTTCTCACATGGAAAGTTTTTGTGGTTTCCATAAGAAACCAAAATCCATATAGGGTTTGTCCAGTTTTTCACTTTAGACCCAACCCCAAAGTAACAGAATCCATCTCTATACTAATAAGCAGGCAGTGTGGGATAAATGATAACCAATTCAGAAAATTCTCTTCTCTAGGAGCGTACAACACATGGGTTTTTTGTGCATACCTCCACAATCCTCCTGAAACAAGGAAAATCCTATTCTAAACAATATCCAGCCATTTGACTACTAGACCACCCCTCTTTACTATGGTGTAATATTAAACTTAGTTATTACAGTTTGAGTATCATATCATGCTGCTTGATGGCAAAGCACCAGATGACTTATTTTCCAAATTAAGTAAAGCAATGAAAGTAATAAAACTCCGTTGTCTGTTCAGTCTTTGGACATCAAGGGGATGACACTGGGGCAAATAAAAAATGTCACGGATAATGTACTTTGTCTCAGATAATTTGGGTTGTTCCCTTTGTGCTTTCCCTTTGTCACGGGAGTTCACTTTTCCCTGCCTGTGCCCAGTTGACTCTTTGTGCTCAGGCTTTAGCAGGAAGGAGGAGTCAGCGGAAAGCGTCCTCAGGCGGAAGCTGTGCTCCTCTCTTCCACGCCACCATTAGTGACTCCTGCCCTTCCCCCCAGCTGGGTGTTCTCCCAGTGCCAAGTTCTAGGCTGGTGAATTATACCACTGGGCCCTAACGAGGGGAGAGACGGGGTAAAGAGAACATACTGGAGAGATCAAATACCTGTGGGTGTGGCTAGAGAAGCTTCCTGAAGAAGGGTCATGTTGAAAAAGGTTTGGAAGGAGGGTATTCTAGGCAGAGAGGGACAGTCTGTGTGAGGGCGGTCCTGTGAATGACAGCGAAGTGTTCATGTGTGGGAAAGGTTCGTCCTGTTCAAGTAGAGAGCCATGGAGAAGGTTAATAGTAGGACTACACGTCAGAAGAACAACAAAAGGAAGTCCTGAAAATACCGTTATAGAGGTTCAGACTTAGCAGAGATCAGGGAGCTGCAGGTCTGGTTGGGAGAAGGGGTGTGTGTGTGTGTGTGTGTGTGTGTGTGTGTGTGTGTCTTTTTAAGACTTGAGGAGCGTGTCATTTTCTAGAAGGAGGGTAGAGGGCACTCACACTTCAGTTATCTGCTGCAATGCAGCAGTCAGGGCTGTCGTGATTTAGGGCTGCTTCAAGGAAGGGCAGCACTCTCTGATGGCTGCTGGGGGAATCTGAGTGGGATCTGAGAGCAGCTCATTGTTTAGAATGACCAATTTTATGGACCGGGAGGGCGGACCAGAGAGTCTGGCAGGAGGCTGGCCCTGGATACACAGTATTTGCCAGCTATAGGAACCTACTGGATAGATAGTGGGGACAAGGTGCTGAGTGTTTTAAGTGACTTCATGTTAGCTGAATTGAATTGACAGCTAGGTTGATGATCCCCAGATATCTGAAACCAGTGATTTCGGGTAAAATTCCTTAGGTTTAATCTAAATTTTAATTCAATTTTCCTAAATAAAATTAGGATCCTTAGATGCTGCTTTGCCAATGCCCTGTCTTTGGGCATATCTGGAGCCTTCTTCCTTGTGAAACTAAAATGGAAAGATTGTCCTTTATTTTCTCCATTGATCTTCCTATACTCATAGCATTTCCATATACCCATTATTTCTTGTCTGGAGTTCATGCCCTATAATAACATTTACAAAATCACGAGGAGATCCATATAAAGACCAAGAGGGCTAGGCTGATGTCTGAAGTCCATCGGCCTTTGTGCTTATTTCTATGGATGATTAATAAGTATTAAGAATGTTCTAGGTATTATGAGCTCAGAGCTGGGCACAGACATGGGGTATGATGGGAACAGTAATGCTCATTTTTATCTTCTACCAAGTCTGATCTCTGGCCATCAACAGTCTAACCATACTGAATCAAGGTGATGTAGCTGAAGTCCTTTCCCCCAGAATCATCATGAATTTGTAGCTCTGGAGTGGGGTTAATCATGTTTTAGAGTGACTGACATGTTGACATTTTTGTAATCCTGGGCTCTTCTGGGTTAAGGATAAGGAAGAGATTGTTGTTCTCTGGCAAACGTTTCCAGTCTGCTCCTATTGGCAGCCGAGTCTAGGGAGCAAATGGCCAAGTGAATTAGGAAGCTTAAAAGACGTTTTGTTAAACCATCCTCATTAAACTGGCACCGTCTGCCTTCCTGCTCTCCTTTGTCCCAGTTGGGGCTGTCCTTTGTGACAGATGTTTCTTAATGGTGTGTGCCGGTAGCATCTGGAAGCCTTGGGTGATGGTTGAGGTTTAGGAAGGCCAAATCTGGAGGTATTTAGATTGTCAGGGAAGTGGTAACCATCTTCCTGCCATCAGACTCCCATTTTAAAAATTGTCTGTTTCCCCACCCTATCTTCCTCTAGCCAAAGAGAATAAGGTTTCATTTCTTTCTCTAGTTCTTCCTAAACTGAACCGAAGATGGTTTTGTTCTCAAGAATGAGGTAATGAACGGAAAAGATTTGGAATAGTATGATAAAAAGAATCTCAGAAAGGTGACATACAAGGGCTTCCCCAGCAGCCCAGTGGCTAAGACACCACGTTCCCCCTGCAAGAGGCATGGGTTTGATCTCTGGTGGGGAAACTAAGATCTCACATGCCATGCATGGCCAAAAAACAAAACAAAACAAAACGATCTAAAGCAAACAAACAAAAAAGGGTGACATATAGACATCTAGAGATGTATTGGGCTTCCTCCATGGTTCAGTTGGTAAAGAATCCGCCTGCAGTGTGGGAAACCTGGCTTTGATCCCTGGGTCAGGAAGGTCCCCTGAAGAAGGGTACGGCCACCTGCTCCAGTATTCTTGCCTGGAGAATCCCCATGGACAGACGAGCCTGACAGGCTGCAGTCCGTGGGTAGAAAAGAGTCAGACATGACTGAGTGACTAAGCACATAGATGTATTAATATTATCCTATTATATATTTCCATTAAAAGTCAAACTAGAGGATATGGGCTAGAGTTGTGGGTAGGAATTGTAATTAAATGTAAAATTGCACTTGGGAATTATTGGAATGGCTACAAGGGTGTTTCGGAGTTGCCTTTCTTGGCATCTGAGAGCAAAATCTGGAGACACTTTGGGCTTTGGTTGGATTAGGATTTTAGCAGGTGGTTTGTATGGAGCTTTCAGATTCAATAACCAAACTGCTTCCAGCCCATGCCCATCATTGTCTGTCAGGGAGGAAAGGGGAGACCCTGACAGGCTGACTTGAGCATTAGAGTAAGAACTGGCTCAATTTATCCAATAATAACCATTAATTTTACTCTTTGTGGAGGCGAATGCTCAGTAGAAAGAACACGGGCTTTGAAGTTATGAAGAACCAAGTTCAAGTTCCAACACTTCTTTTTATTGGCTATATGATCTTGAGAAAGTAATCTCTCAGTCTGTCAAGTGGAATAATAATACTTACTTCGTTGAGTTGTTACGAGGTTAGATGAAATTACATATGTGCATTACTTGCTGTTCAGCAAAATTCTGGTTCTCTTTCACCTCCCTCTTCAGGTTTCTGTAATTCTTGCACATATGCCTGGTATCTCTCTTTTCCAGATACCATTTTTCTTTGCCTCCAGCTTCTGCGACTCTTCCCCAATGCCTCACAGAGTTAAGTCTAGGGCCCTGATTTATTAATTTGTGTTAGTCCCACAAAATGACAATAACAGTATGTAGTTTTTATAACTACACTGACATGAGCCAAGGTTGTGGTTTCTTTCCAGGCATTTTTACTTGCTGACAATTTTGGTTGTAAATCAAAGACAAAGGAGTTCTATCCTCCCACCCACCCCTCTGATCTAAGTTCCTGATCTGGGGCTAGATCGTTCTGGGTGGGATTTGTTCCAAACAAAAATGATGGCAAGCTTGTTTATCAAGGTTGTTCAGGCAAGGAGACATCATAACCTTTACAATCAAGATTTCTTGATTTCCTCCTGACTTTTTAGTTTGAAAAATATCAGAGGTAGAGAAAAGTTTCCATGAACAGTATAATTAACATCCACTTACCTTTAACCATACTTGACCAATTTTTCATATTTTGCCACATTTCATCCTCTCTCTTCTATATATACACATATATGAAATACTAATACACTCTATATTCACATTTTGCTAATTGTTCAATAATTATTGTTTATTGTAAAATGTTTCTCCCCAGTCCAGGTTCAATGCAGGGTTATGTGTTACTTTTCATTGTCATGTCTCTTTATTCTCCTTTATTAATCTGGAATAGTTCCTCAAACTGGTAATTCTTGACTGACAGTTTTGAAGATTACAGGTCAATTGTTCTGGAGAAAATCAACTTTCAGGGGACTCCACTGGTGGTCCAGTGGCTAAGACTCTACACTCCCAATGCAGGGGGCCAGGGTTTGATCCCTGATCAGGGAGCTAGATCCCACATGCTACAACTAAAAAAAAAAAAAAAAAAAAATCCTGCATGCCACAGCTAAGACCTGGCACAGCCTAAATAGATTGCCTGGAGAAGAGATTGGCTACCCACTCCAGTATTCTTGCCTGGAGAAGTCCATGGACAGAGGAGCCTGGGAGGATATAGTCCATGGAGTTACAAAGAATCAGACATGACTGAGTGACTAACGCTTTTTCAGCATTAATCACTGCCTAAATAAATTAACATTTTTTAAAAAGTCAGGTTTTTGCAGAATGGTGTTTTGTGGACTGATTGTTTTCATAGTCAGATTCAGGTTACATATTTTGGGCAGGATATTATATAGGAAAGGAGCTTCCCAGGTAGCTCAGTCAGTAAAGAATCTGCCTGCAATGCAGGAAACCAGGTTCGATTTCTGGGTTGGGGAGATCCCCTGGAGAAGGAAATGGCAATCCAGTATTCTTGCCTGGAGAATCCTATGGACAGAGGAGCCTGGCAGGCTACAGTCCATGGTGTTGCAAAAGTTGGACACGACTTAGCGACTAAACTACCACCACCATTATGTAAGAACATTCTTTTAAAAATTTTATTGAAGTATAGTTAATTTATAATGTTGTGTTACTTTCTGTTGTATAGCAAAGTGATTCAGCTCATACACACTCTTTTTCATATTATTTTCCATTATGGTTTATCACAGGATATTGAATAGAGTTCCCTGTGCTATACAGTAAGACCTTGTTTATCCATCCTAAATATAATAGTTTGCATCTGTTAATCCTAAACTCCTCACTCATCCTGCCCTCACCCTCTCCCATCCTTCCCTCAACCCCTTCCCTCTTGGCCACAGCAAGTCTGTTATAAGAACTTTACTTAAAGATGGTGGGTACCATGTAGGCAAGGACTATCATTTTCCCTCCTGCTATGCCTGTCATACCAAGCACAACGACTGGCGTTTGTTGTTGTTCAGTTGCTAAGTTGTGTCTGATTCTTTACAGCCCCACGGAGAGGAGCATGCCAGGTCTTCCTATCCCTCATCATCTCCTGGAGTTTGCCCAAATTCATGTTCACTGAATTGGTGATGCCATCCAACCATCTTATCCTCTGTTGCCTTCTCCTCCCACCTTCAGTCTTTTCCAGCATCAGGGTCTTTTCCAGTGAGTCAGCTCTTCACATCAGGTGGCCAAAGTATTGGAGCTTCAGCTTCAGCATCAGTCCTTCTAATGAATATTCAGGGTTGATGCCCTTTAGGATTGACTGGTTTGAATTTCTTGCTGTCCAAGGGACTCTCAGGACTTGGGTTTAGAAGATGCTTAATGAGTGACCTAAAACTTTCATTGTCACTTAGGTCTATGATTTTTCTACTTGCGTAGAGGCTAAAGAGCAGGCTTCTCCTCTGTCCTTGTCCCACTTTTATCATAAATATTTGGGGCTTAAAAAAGGTAATCCAAGACCTCTGTGATGAGACCACAGAGAAGGGGAATGAACTGGAGGCTGTGACGTGAGGTGAGCAGTGGTGTCTCTACCCTGGGTGGTGGTGGTGGGTGGTAATTGCACTGGGTTCAGATGAGAGGATGAATGAGGTGATTTCTGATGGAAAGAAAGACAACAGAACCTAGGAGTACATGGCCTGTTTTCTTGTGGAGAGAAGTTACTTAAGTTTCCAGATTTTACCATACTTCCCTCCCCATTTGAATCCTAAGAATGCCATAGTGAAAACTGATTTCTGTCCCTCCTCCTTTCCCAGAGGGGACAACCCCATAATTCTCTCCTTCTCCACCTTCCATTCCCCCCACCCTTCCCAGCCCCAACACAAGTGTGTATTTTCTAACATTTATAAATGGTGGTTAGGCAGCCATTCTCTGCAGATTATTTATTGTTGAGAAAATCTATAACTCCTTGGACTGCTCATTTTGATGTTGAAGCTTTCATCCCTGTCGCCTGGGGGAAGCGAGGTTATGAGAGGTACTCTTTGACTCTCAAAAATGTGTTTTCAGGCTTCCCTTTGGGGCCCTTTCTCTCCTAGCTCTTATCATCTCAGACATTTCTGACAATCCTTCCTGAAGCATCTGGGATTTGGGACTGAATTCATCTGTTTAATTCTGCAAGGTTGTGAGTGCTTGATTCACACTGTTCCTGCACCTTTTCTGGGAATCCACCCACCCCTGTCTTTGCAGCCCTCAATGTTCCCAGCTTCCAAAAAAAGTGCCCTTTCTCTCCATGTCAGTGCTTGGTTATCTACAATCATGGAGGGGATAATATAAAAGAGTGAATGATATGAAGATGACTCTTATTTGATTTTTAAGTGGTGGAATCCTGGCTAAAGATTATCCATAAAGGGAACAACTTCCATGAAAGCAATCCATCATGTTCATATCCCACGGAGGGATGGATGACATCTCTTCTTTGGTACCTAGAAAGAGAGGCAGATGGGAGAATCTCAGCTTGTGCAGTCCCCATTGTGTTGTCAGAAGCACCAGACATCTAATTTCTCTCCAAGCCTCATTTTCAAACTCTGGAGAACTATTCCTTAGTCTGAGAGCCAAATACTTTGTTCAAAGAATGTGAAAGTCAGTAGTCAACCTATGAAACTGCCACTTTATCTAGGGTTCCCATCACACCCGGAGTAAAGGCCACACTCTTCACAGTGACTCTCAGGCCCTACTGAGCCTAGAAGGATCTGGCCTCCTGCTTTCTGTCTTTCCTCACTCCCTGCCGCTTCTGCCTCACTCTGCCCCAGCCCCACCGGCCTCCCTGTTACTCCTCAAAAACTAGGCAGTACTGCCTTACACCGACTGGGATGGGAATTATTAAAAAACCAGAAAATAACAAGTGTTGCTGAGGATGTGGAGAAGTTGGAACTCTCGTGCACTGCTGATGTAAATGTGAAATGGGCAGTCGCTGTGGAAAAATGCCATGATGATTCTCAAAAAAATTAAACATGCAATTACCACGTGATCCAGCATTCCCACTTCTGGGTGTGTATTCAAAAGAACTGAAAGCAGGGGAACTTCCCTGGTAGTCTAGTGGCTAAGACCCTGTGCCCCCCAGGTAGGGGGCCTGAGTTCAATCCCTTGTCAAGGAACTAGGTCCCACATGACACAACTAACAGATCCTGTGTGCCACAGTTAAGACTCAGCACAGCTAAATAAATAAATATTGAAAAAGAATTGAAAGCAGAGACTCAAGAAGATATTGGAACCCCTGTGTTCATAGCAGCACTACGCATGATAGTCAAAAGGTGAAGCAACCCAAACGCCAGATAAATTTTTTTAATATGGTATGTACATACAATGCAATATTATCAGCCTTAAAAAGGAAGGGCATTGTGGCACATGCTACAGCATGGATGAACACTGACATTATGCTAAGTGAAATAAGCATCACAAAAAGACAATATTGGATGATTCATCTTATATGAGGTCCTTCAGTTCAGTTCAGGTCAGTTCAGTTGCTCAGTTGTGTCCGACTCTTTGCGACCATGAACTGCAGCACGCCAGGCCTCCCTGTCCATCACCAGCTCCCAGAGTTCACTCAGACTCACGCCCTTCGAGTCAGTGATGCCATCCAGCCATCTCATCCTCTGTCGTCCCCTTCTCCTCCTGCCCCCAATCCCTCCCAGCATCAGAGTCTTTTCCAATGAGTCAGCTCTTCGCATGAGGTGGCCAGAGTACTGGAGTTTCAGCTTTAGCATCATTCCTTCCAAAGAAATCCCAGGGCTGATCTCCTTGAGAATGGACTGGTTAGATCTCCTTGCAGTCCAAGGGACTCTCAAGAGGTCCTTAGCAAGGTCAAATGCATAGAGAAAGAAAGTAGAGTAGTGGTTGACAGGGGCTGGAGGAGGAGGAGGTGGGGAGTTACTGTTTAATGGGCACAGAATTTCAGTTTAGGAGGATGAGACACTATGGAGATGGATGATGGTGGAGGTGGCGCAACAATGTGAACAGACCTACTGCCATAGACCTGAACACTGAAACAAGGTTCCAGTGATCAATTCTATGTTATGTATGAAAGTGAAAGTCTTAGTCACTCAGTCATGTCCAACTCTGTGACCCTATGGACTGTAGCCCACTAGGCTCCTCTGCCCGTGGAATTTTCCAGGCAAGAAAACTGGCCTGGGCAGCCATTCTCCAGAGGATCTTCCCAACCTGGGGACAGAATTCAGGCCTCCTGCATTTTGCAGGTGGATTCTTTACTTCTGAGCTGCCAGGAAAGCCCTATGTTATATATAGTTTACCATAATAAGAAAATGATTAAAAATGGCCAGAGTCTTTGTACTTGCTCTTCTCTGAGATCTGCATTGTGGTTTGTTCTCTCACCTGCTTCTGACAGTCAGTGAAATGTCATCTTCTCAGTGGGCCTTCTTGGACTATCCATTTTAATGTTGCAATTTCCACCCTAACCTTTTCTTGCTTCGTTTTTCTCGGCAGCACTGATTGCAATCCAACACAATATATTAGGCTGGGTATACATAACCTAATATATTCTTTTCAATTCTTTGTTTACTGTCTGCTTCCCCTGCAGGAACGTAAACAGCTTGAGTGGAGGGATTCTGTGGTTTCTTTGCTGTGTCTGCAGTGTTGAATACTTGGGGGCCGGTAAGTAGTTATTGAATGAATGAATGACCTTGACTATGACTAGAGACAGCAGGTGCAAACAGAAAAGAGATGGGAAGATTTCATTTTTCATTTGGCTTGATCAACTACTTTCTTCTAACCTTGGATATGAGATTTGGACCAGTTTTCATGGTGGCTTTTGCCCTATTTACCCTCATAAATGCATTCTCAGCTGTTCTCAATTTGGAAGTATTGGTCTACTACATGAAAGAGGAAGTGTTAGTCACTTAGTCGTGTCTGACTCTTTGGGACCCCATGGACTGTAGCCTGCCAGGCTCCTCTGTCAATGGAATTCTCCAGGCAAGAATGTGATTTGAGGCATCTTTCTGACTCCAGAGATTGAACCCGAGTCTCTTGCACCTCCTACATTGGCAGGTGGATGCTATACCACTAGCGCCACCTGGGAAGCCCTGGTCCGCTGCATACAGCACACTCATGATTATTTAAAGTTCTCACCCTGAACTCAAGGTCTCTGCTCTTCACTTCCTGACTGCCCCCTATCAGAGTTGTAAGGATGTTCAGGTTAGGACTCTGGAAACTGGGGAAACCCAGATATCCAGAGAAACTTTATATTTGTTTGTTGGGAGACACTGGTTTGATTGGTTCTGTGAGTTTTCATTCTCTGGAAATTTTAAGGCGGATAAGAGAACTCATATAGTTGGAATCAGAAAAGAAGCTGAAGAGACTTCCCTGGTGGTCCTGTGGTTAACACTCCAAGCTTCCAATGCAAGGGGCCCGGGTTCAATCCCTGGCCAGGGAACTAAGATCTCACATGCTGTGCGGTGTGGCTGGAAAAATATGAATAAATAAGAAAAGGAGCTATACTAGCCTACAGAGGATTGATATAATCTCTGAAAATGTGACATTTAAAGTTCACTTCTTTGACCCTTTGAGACCTGGAAATAATTAATAACCTAATTAGCCTTCCTCTCTCAAGTCTTTATCAAACTTCTAGCAAGGCAACGCAGATCCAAACTACATTTGAAGCTATTCAGCAGGAGCCACGAGGACAAACTTCCTGACTGGCAGTATTCTTAACACCCAACCAAAGGGAACCAGTGGGACTTACTGCCTGGGACAAATGTTTTGAAAAGGGAAGGTCCAGAGGAAGGGCAGTGCCCTTCTTAGAGACAGAGAGTGAACACAGTGACCTCCAGGACGAAGCAAAGTGGGTGGGGTTGGCTGGGGAAGGAGGACAGCCTGCAATTTAGTGGGTGGATTGTTGGATTTGAAGGGAGTTTTCTTGGCTACTTAGGATGGAACTTTTGTTTTGGAGTTTGGAATGATCTCAGAGACTGAAACGCAGGGAAGCT
>SJYW01015040.1:233835-255345 GCA_006410735.1 Raphicerus campestris
GCAGAGTTATGTTGAAGTAACTTAAAGAGTAATTAATATTTGCAAATAATAGAGATTATGAAAGTTATAATTTCCAAAAATCTAAGTGATTTTCCTATTAAGTTTAGTAGAAATTAAGTTGGATATTGTTTTTCATTTGTAATCAAAATATGCCATGAGATATTCCTTAGTATTTACCTAAAGGAAAATTCTGTCCATAATTACCTGCTTAAACACTTTAAAATCAACTAAAGACCCAATATCTGTAAAGGGTGGAATTAAACCATATCAAAAGTTTAAGAGAATTTTTACCATAGAATGGTGAGCTTGTCACATCCTATTCATAATGTAGTAAGATTAAACTGTATATTATCATCTAATGGGGGGAAAAAGGCAAAAAAGAAGAAAGTTTAAAATAGAATAGTCTCTCATTATTCTTGTATTTCCTTGACTCTTGTTCCTTTAGGACATCTGAAGATATTTAGTTTCATTGTTCTCTGAGTAGCTCATGAATATTTCAGTTCCAAATGGCTGAATATTCTTTTTTACTAGTCCATTTAAATTGCAGTACAAATATGTTTTTTATGTGTGCTGCTGGGAGACTTGGTGATTTAGAGAGTTTTACCTTTTTTAAAACAAAGAAACAATAGTCTGAGGGACTAGAACAGTCATGTTTGTTTAAAATTGCTGCTGAATGGGCATTTCACATTTTTTTTAATGTTTAATAATGAAATAGCTCTTTTATTTTAACAATCATATGGAATAATAGTTTTCAAATATTCAAACATTAGTGCACATAAAAGAGGTTTGAATTAGATCTTTCTTTACTTCCTTCTATAAAAATTTCCTTTGTGTCTCTTCCTACAGGACTTTTCAAAGGCTTGAAAGACATATGAAGTGTTGCCTCATTACTGCATTCACTTGGACCTTTGTGTGAAATAGATCACAAATAAGCAGTAGCCTCAAGTTCCTGGCTCTATGAATATGAAAAGAATTGATCTGACTGAAAATTATTTAATCAATAATATAGCACAGTTTTGTATACAAAATCCTGATTCTCACATCTCTTTATATAATTAAGGTAATCCTAGGTGAATAAGAAAAAGAAGATATTAGATTGTCGTCTTAATATGTTTAGCACATTGTGGAATTAATACAAATACTCTAAGAATTTTTAAATGCCTATCATCTTGGTGTACAAATGTAAGCTCAGTTCAAAATGGTGTGGCCAAACCCATTTTACTTATAAACATGAGTTATTTTTAAATATAAAGGGAAAAAATATAAACACTGAAAAAATTACATCCAAATTTGGAGTTATTAAATAAATGAGACTGGTAAAACATTACAGGAAACTGAATAGGAAGAATAAGTTAAAATATCTGAAAATAAAAAAAATATAAATGATGAAGTTGGCTGTGATGCTATCAGATTTTCCTCTGATCATATTGTTCTTTTATGATTTAATCATGTTATCATTCACATGGCATTAACTTGACATGTCCACCAGTTACTTAGGGATCAGACAAATGGTATTATCTTTTGCTGTTTAAAGAAAATGATGTGAAAATTTTAGCCTTGAAAAGTGAAAGTGAAGTCGCTCAGTTGTGTCTGACTCTTTGAGACCCCATGGACTATATCCATGCTATATCTGTCCATAGGATTCTCCAGGCAAGAACACTGGAGTGGGTTGCCATTTCCTTCTCCAGGGGATCTTCCCGACCCAGGGATCAAACCCAGGTCTCCCACATTGCAGGCAGATGCTTTAACCTCTTGAGCCACGAGGGCTTCCCAGGTGTAGGAGACCTGGGTTCGATTCCTTGGTTGGGAAGATCCCCTGGAGAAAGAACAGCTACACACTCTAGCATTTTGGCCTAGATAACTCCATGGACTGTATAGTCCATGGGGTCACAAAGAGTCAGACAGGACTGAGCGACTTTCACTCATTCAGTTGGTGCTAGTGGTAAAGAACCCACCTACTAATGCAGGAGACACAAGAGATGCAGGTTCAATCCCTGGGTCAGGAAGATCCTTTGGAGGAGGGCACAGCAACTCACTCCAGTATTCTTGAAGAATCCCATGGACAGAGGAGCCTAGCAGGCTATTGTTGATAGGCTTGCAGAGTTGGACACACTGAAGTGACTTAGCATGCACATGTGCATATAACTAAAAGGAAATAACTGTACAGCAGTTACAAAATTAATTCGGAGTTTAAAAATGTCATTTTCCTTAAAAAAATCAGCGAGTATTATTGGTGATCTACTTTTATGTAATTTATTAGTCAGTTTGCAAGAGAACAGTGGTTCCAAAAGTCATCTGAGGAAAAATAGAAAAACAAGTTTGTAGGCTGTGTGAAACACCTCTTGGTTATAATAATTTTAATTTGGGATCTTGGTCAGAGAACATGGAAGTCTTATTGGTAGAGACTCATTATCTGCTAATGCAATATATGCCTGATGTCCATAATATAAATATCAGCTCATCCTTTCTCATGTCCTGAGTCATCTTGTTTAGTCACCAAGTCCTATCCGACTCTCTTGCAGCCCCACCAGGCTCTTCTGACCATGACATCCCAGCAAGAATACTGGAGTAGATTGCCGTTTCCTTTTCCAGGGAGTCTTCCCCACCCAGAAGGGATCGAACACCTGCTTCCTGCTTTTTACACAGAATTTTTTTTTTAAACCACTGAGCCACCTGCAAAACCCATGTATCTCAAATAAATCAGTGTTTTAGAGTAATGATATTTGAGAAATGTTAGAAGGNTTTTTACTAGTCCATTTAAATTGCAGTACAAATATGTTTTTTATGTGTGTTGCTGGGAGACTTGGTGATTTAGAGAGTTTTACCTTTTTTAAAACAAAGAAACAATAGTCTGAGGGACTAGAACAGTCATGTTTGTTTAAAATTGCTGCTGAATGGGCATTTCACATTTTTTTTAATGTTTAATAATGAAATAGCTCTTTTATTTTAACAATCATATGGAATAATAGTTTTCAAATATTCAAACATTAGTGCACATAAAAGAGGTTTGAATTAGATCTTTCTTTACTTCCTTCTATAAAAATTTCCTTTGTGTCTCTTCCTACAGGACTTTTCAAAGGCTTGAAAGACATATGAAGTGTTGCCTCATTACTGCATTCACTTGGACCTTTGTGTGAAATAGATCACAAATAAGCAGTAGCCTCAAGTTCCTGGCTCTATGAATATGAAAAGAATTGATCTGACTGAAAATTATTTAATCAATAATATAGCACAGTTTTGTATACAAAATCCTGATTCTCACATCTCTTTATATAATTAAGGTAATCCTAGGTGAATAAGAAAAAGAAGATATTAGATTGTCGTCTTAATATGTTTAGCACATTGTGGAATTAATACAAATACTCTAAGAATTTTTAAATGCCTATCATCTTGGTGTACAAATGTAAGCTCAGTTCAAAATGGTGTGGCCAAACCCATTTTACTTATAAACATGAGTTATTTTTAAATATAAAGGGAAAAAATATAAACACTGAAAAAATTACATCCAAATTTGGAGTTATTAAATAAATGAGACTGGTAAAACATTACAGGAAACTGAATAGGAAGAATAAGTTAAAATATCTGAAAATAAAAAAAATATAAATGATGAAGTTGGCTGTGATGCTATCAGATTTTCCTCTGATCATATTGTTCTTTTATGATTTAATCATGTTATCATTCACATGGCATTAACTTGACATGTCCACCAGTTACTTAGGGATCAGACAAATGGTATTATCTTTTGCTGTTTAAAGAAAATGATGTGAAAATTTTAGCCTTGAAAAGTGAAAGTGAAGTCGCTCAGTTGTGTCTGACTCTTTGAGACCCCATGGACTATATCCATGCTATATCTGTCCATAGGATTCTCCAGGCAAGAACACTGGAGTGGGTTGCCATTTCCTTCTCCAGGGGATCTTCCCGACCCAGGGATCAAACCCAGGTCTCCCACATTGCAGGCAGATGCTTTAACCTCTTGAGCCACGAGGGCTTCCCAGGTGTAGGAGACCTGGGTTCGATTCCTTGGTTGGGAAGATCCCCTGGAGAAAGAACAGCTACACACTCTAGCATTTTGGCCTAGATAACTCCATGGACTGTATAGTCCATGGGGTCACAAAGAGTCAGACAGGACTGAGCGACTTTCACTCATTCAGTTGGTGCTAGTGGTAAAGAACCCACCTACTAATGCAGGAGACACAAGAGATGCAGGTTCAATCCCTGGGTCAGGAAGATCCTTTGGAGGAGGGCACAGCAACTCACTCCAGTATTCTTGAAGAATCCCATGGACAGAGGAGCCTAGCAGGCTATTGTTGATAGGCTTGCAGAGTTGGACACACTGAAGTGACTTAGCATGCACATGTGCATATAACTAAAAGGAAATAACTGTACAGCAGTTACAAAATTAATTCGGAGTTTAAAAATGTCATTTTCCTTAAAAAAATCAGCGAGTATTATTGGTGATCTACTTTTATGTAATTTATTAGTCAGTTTGCAAGAGAACAGTGGTTCCAAAAGTCATCTGAGGAAAAATAGAAAAACAAGTTTGTAGGCTGTGTGAAACACCTCTTGGTTATAATAATTTTAATTTGGGATCTTGGTCAGAGAACATGGAAGTCTTATTGGTAGAGACTCATTATCTGCTAATGCAATATATGCCTGATGTCCATAATATAAATATCAGCTCATCCTTTCTCATGTCCTGAGTCATCTTGTTTAGTCACCAAGTCCTATCCGACTCTCTTGCAGCCCACCAGGCTCTTCTGACCATGACATACCAGCAAGAATACTGGAGTAGATTGCCGTTTCCTTTTCCAGGGAGTCTTCCCCACCCAGAAGGGATCGAACACCTGCTTCCTGCTTTTTACACAGAAATTTTTTTTTTAAACCACTGAGCCACCTGCAAAACCCATGTATCTCAAATAAATCAGTGTTTTAGAGTAATGATATTTGAGAAATGTTAGAAGGACACACTTTTTACTCTTGTGTGATGCTTAAGCATTTGATAGTTGTTTCTTCTATGTTCTTTCATGTATAAATTTAAACTTTTTATAAATGCTAAATAAAATACAGTATTGCAAATTTTTATACCTTATTGTATATCATTTTTCTTAAAAAAAGTATTCCAGAGGGTAAAAAATAATATGAGTTAATAAAACCACAATGAGCAAGATCACATCTTCTAAGGAAACAGTGAAAGTATATATTTGACAGTATATAAATTATAAACTTTTTGAGGCACTCAAAATTCCAAGTATTTAAATATATTGTGTGAAATAGGTGTTAAGGTTGTAATGCTGACATGAAGAAAAACCAATAAAAATAGTTAAAAATGAAAGGTGTTAAACCATTTTAAAGTCTAGTAAGTCAAAAGTAAGGATGATGATCTGACTGGTTGTGGTTTAGTTGGCTAAGTCATGTCTGACCNGAGAAATGTTAGAAGGACACGCTTTTTACTCTTGTGTGATGCTTAAGCATTTGATAGTTGTTTCTTCTATGTTCTTTCATGTATAAATTTAAACTTTTTATAAATGCTAAATAAAATACAGTATTGCAAATTTTTATACCTTATTGTCTATCATTTTTCTTAAAAAAAGTATTCCAGAGGGTAAAAAAAAGATATGAGTTAATAAAAACACAATGAGCAAGATCACATCTTCTAAGGAAACAGTGAAAGTATATATTTGACAGTATATAAATTATAAACTTTTTGAGGCACTCAAAATTCCAAGTATTTAAATATATTGTGTGAAATAGGTGTTAAGGTTGTAATGCTGACATGAAGAAAAACCAATAAAAATAGTTAAAAATGAAAGGTGTTAAACCATTTTAAAGTCTAGTAAGTCAAAAGTAAGGATGATGATCTGACTGGTTGTGGTTTAGTTGGCTAAGTCATGTCTGACCCTTGCAACCCCACAGACTGTAGCCTGTGAGGTTCCTCTGTCCATGGGATTTCCTAGGCAAGAATACTGGAGTGGGTTGCCATTTCCTTCCCAGGGCATTGTGTGAGAGAAATATGAAGTTTTGCTTAAATAATATAAATACAGAAGGATGATATAACAGTTTTCAATAGCAAACCTTTGTTATATGATTCTTTCTTATGATTCACCATTCAGAAAAACAAACTGTTTTTCCCCAAGTTGGTAGCTTTTTTAGTTAGAAAATAGGTTGACTGGTGTCACTTGAGTAAGTCTTATGTTACTGAGGCCAGTTTCCCAAGTGTGATTTCCTTGGTGATGATTTTGTAAGTCTCAGTAACTAGAAATCCATTTTGATATTGATGCCGCAAATAAGAGCCCACTCAGTCAAAGAGCACTATTACCTCACTCCACCAAATATAGTTGGCTTAAAAATCATGCAATAACTTACCTCATCTCTACTGAACAGAATAAAGGACCATGCAGTTTTAATAGATGCATGAAGAAGCTCATTTATGCAAGGAGGATAAACAACAACAACAACTTAAGGCTTAAACCATAGATATGTAAAGGAGAATCCGTGTAAGATTGTTACTGGCAACCCCATCAGATGTCTCTTAATGTGTAAAGAAAAGGACATTATTCTTTCCTCATTTCCTTTGCTAGCATCAACAACAGGCTGCTAATTTTCAGATAATTATGAATTGCATGATGAAGGAAATAGGCTTTTTTTTTTTTTAACTAGGAAATAAGATGAAGGTGCCAACAAAATCTGGAAGATATTGTAGTGTGATGTGACGGCTGTCAGGAGCACAACTAGATGCAATTAAGTATACTGGCTCCGACAAAACTAGCTAAGTTTACTCTATTTTTTTAATGTTAAACGTAGATGCAAAGCATAAGAGGGCTTTCCAAAGTATATTTGGTTTTGAATACACAGCTCCAAGATTATGGTGCTTGTTAAGCTGTGTGCCCCAAGCAAGTAATATGCATCTTGTGATGAGAAGACACACAATAGTCTGTGTTTTACAAGGGATTTCAAAGGATACAAATATTTGATATTTATAAAATCACTATGCAATAGCCATTATTATTATTACTATTCCCCAGAAGAAGGAGGAATTCAGAGTTGAAATGATAGTAAGGTGACTTGAATTGAAAGATACAGAGCCGAATACATAGCTTCTTCTACCTGACCAATTTAGTAATTCTTCCAGCTCAGTTTTGAATATATAAATTAGAATAATTTTACTTATTAGTGTCTGGAAGTATTTACAAAAAAGTAAATTACTTTTCAAATTCCCTAGAGTTCATGTAAGTCAGAATTATAGAAGCTAGTATTTTAATATGGAAGGGGATAGTAAAATAGTATTAAATATAGCTAATAGTGAATTTTGAAGAAAATAAATGGCAACCCACTCCAGCGTTCTTGCCTGGAGAATCCCAGGGACGGGGCAACCTGGTGGGCTGCAGTCTATGGGGTCGCACAAAGTCGGACACAACTGAAGCGACTTAGCAGCAGCAGCAGCAGCAATATAATTTAAGACAATGGATACTTAATTCTTAAAAAAGGAACATGTTAAAAGAAAAGTTTAAAGAGGGCCATGTGGTGAGTGTAGGAGAAGGGACTGCTCAAGTTTAGTTATGGAAGCAATGATTTTCTTAAAAGTTATTATAGCAATCTAGCCTCAGAGTTACAAAAGTTGAAGCACTATGGGAAAGCACTAACTGTGAAGTATGCAACATTTTAAGTAATATTCCTGAGAAATAACCACTTTGGACCTTGTTTCTATTTAGCTATTCTATTGCGTTCTTTATAATTCTAAAAAATGCATTCATACTCATGGGTAATATTCAGTATTCTCAACAATGAGCACAGCAAAAGCATGTCCCCATCTGAGTGAAAGTTAACAAGTCCTGAAGTTATGCCAATATTTGTCTCCCGAGTACCAGCTCTGTTTTATATATCTATTGCTTAATTTGTCATATGAAAGCATTTCCTAGGAACTCTATGAATAAACATAAGCAATTTAGCTCATTAATGACCATTTCCCCTTCACCTGTTCCCCTTTCCATTTTATTTATGGTCTTTCTTCAGTTAACTTGAGATTTTTCTCTGTATTCTAATATATTGGGAAGTGTCTTAAGGATGCGGGAAAAAAGTGTATTCTCTGAATTTGTTCTCTCTCCCCTTTCTCCCTCTCTCCCTGTCTGTCTCTTTCTGTCTCTCTGTCTCTCTCTTTCTCTCTCTCTCTCTATATATATATGTTAATATAAATACACACAGGTGTACCTGGAGATTTGCTTCCAGATCACTGCAGTAAAGCAGATATNTTGTTCTCTCTCCCCTTTCTCCCTCTCTCCCTGTCTGTCTCTTTCTGCCTCTCTGTCTCTCTCTTTCTCTCTCTCTCTATATATATATATGTTAATATAAATACACACAGGTGTACCTGGAGATTTGCTTCCAGATCACTGCAGTAAAGCAGATATCTCAAAAAGCAAGTCACATGATTTTTTTTGTTTGCCAGTACTTATAAAATTATGTTTACCATAATGTAATCTTTCAGGTAAGCAATAGCATCATGTCTAATAGAACAATGTACATACCTTACTTAAGAAAAAATAAAGACAGTTATACAAGTAACAGCAAAGATCATGGGTCACAGATCACCATAACAAATATAATAATAATGCAACAATTTGAAATACTGTGAGCTTTACCAAAACTATGGTGTGGGGTGGGAGGTGGGAGGAGGCTTCGGCATTGGGATATCGTGTACACCTGTGACTGATTCATGTCAATGTATGGCAAAACCAATACAGTATTGTAAAATAGGATAAAGTATTAAATTTAAAAAAAAAAAGGAGGGAAAAAATAAAGTCATATTAGACAGCCAAAAAAAAAAAAACAGAATTAACAAAACCAAAATGAGCAAATGCTGCTGGAAAAATGGTGCCAATAGACTTGCTTAACTCAGGATTGCCACAAATCTTTACTTTTATCACTATAAAAATTTATCCATGAATGATTTCTTTTTGTTTGGAGTAAAAACCTGTCATACCAAATTTGCATCTGTATTATTTCACTTAGCATTTGTTTTAACTTTTCTGAATCTTTTGTTTAAAATGCATCTTTGGTAATAAAAAACTATATTCATTATGCTTTTACACTCAGAATACAGAATAGACATATTATTCCCATTCCTCCCATTAAGTATTACCAACATCCCTTCAAATTATAAATAAAATAGACATAAGAATGCTGTGAAAGCTGACTGGCTAAGGACCTTGGATATAGATCCAAGAAGCTATTTTGTGGTGAGTTACCTGATTTTCTTATTGACTCATATATTCTTGGAGCTGAAGAAGCCAGCAAACTGAAATTTTTAAGGGAACAGTCAAAGGAAAAACCTGTCCACCCTCAGCCAATAAAATTCAGTATTTTCCTGGAGCTACAGTTGTTGCAGTACTATATATTCTAACTTTCTTTCAGAAATAGGAAATAAATTCTCAGTAAGAGTCAAGACTATGGTTTTTCCAGTAGTCATGTATGGATGTGAGAGTTGGAACGACCCTTAAATGTATTGATATAAGGTAAGAGTTGACTCACTGGAAAAGACTTTGATGCTGGGAGGGATTGGGTGCAGGAGGAGAAGGGGACGACCGAGGATGAGATGGCTGGATGGCATCACTGACTCGATGGACGTGGATCTGAGTGAGCTCCGGGAGTTGGTGATGGACAGGGAGGCCTGGCGTGCTGCGAAAGAGCGACTGAACTGAACTGAAGAGTAAAACAAGCATTTCAAAGTTTTAGATTATTAGAGTTTTTAAATTCACAATGGAAGAAAACCTTAGAAATAGATTACTCTTTTCCTTAGAAAATTTCAACATTTTCTAAAAAAGATATAGATCAAGAATTCTATTGTGTATCATAATCATGAAAGGAACAGATTGTTTTTCTGAATAAACACATGATCCCCATGGTGCATAAATACAGTTTTTCCCTTATTCTTCCCACCTGGTTAACGTAATGAAAAAAGTTGATTGTTGATATGGTATGACAGTGCTTTTACCAGAAATGCAAACCATTAAATTTATATCACAGTAGCACATCACATTTTGCTTTTTAATGATCATAATCATATGTAACATATTTTGACCATTGACTCTGCAGAACAGAATCTTAGATTTGGTAGGAAATACAGAATAAAGAAAAATATGAGGATAGCTTTCATTGTTCTCAGAATGCTTGCAATCTTATTTTTGTATTATAACAACAAATGTCAAAGTAAGAAGAAATCTATTATAAAAGTACCCTGTCTTATCACTTATTTTCCAATTTTTGAGTATCTTTATCAAAATATTTAGCATCATATATATGTTTATAAGTTCTATATATGCAACTATATTAACACATGAGTTCCATAAAATGCATAGAGATTAGAAATTAAAAAGAATATTAAAATATAATAAATTTATAGTAAAAACATATTTAGATTATTAATGCACTCCATGAACTAGATCTTAATTGCATATAATCCTCTTGATTACTTTGAATTTGGAGGTCATATTTCAAGTAGGGTTGATAATTTTTATAAGATCTTATATTTTAATCTATAAACATTGTATAAAATATTACCATCAGGTATATCTTCTAATGGCTTGCTTTTGTATTTCTTAATGTTGATAGGATAATCTTTAATGTTATATACTTGACTACATATTAACTGTAATACGTTTCAAATCACTGAAAGAAAATAAGATTTTAAAGAACTCCCATTCAACCCTCTCCATATAATAGAGCTCTCATTCTTTGAGGTTTTGCATGTACCATTTAAGATGCACAACTGAGCTTCTGACATGTGGAAATTGTGTACATAAAAGAAAACATAAAATTGTATTTCTTTTATTTTTAATAGGAAACATACAAATAAATTAAACCTCTAATAGTTCTTTTCTGTATCTTATAAGTTACTTTTGCAACCATGTTTTAGTTACCAGTGACAGAAATTAAAGATGAAATAGAAGCATACAGAAAAGAGAGAGAGATTCTGGCATAATTGTGAAAATCTTTACAAAGAAAAGAATATCAGAACTGGACATAAATGGATTCAGTTCAGTTCAGTTCAGTTCAGTCACTCAATGGTGTCCAACTCTTTGTGACTCCATGGACTGCAGCAAGCCAGGCTTCCCTGTCTATCACCAACTTCCAAAGCTTGCTCAAACTCATGCTCATCAAGTTAGTGATGCCATCCAACCATCTCACCCTCTATCATCCCCTTCTCCTCCTGCCTTCAATATTTCCCAGCATCAATGTCTTTTCCAATGAGTCAATTCTTCACACCAGGGGACCAAAATATTGGAGCTTCAGCTTCAGTATCAGTCCTTCCAATGAATAGTCAGGACTGATTTCCTTTAGAACCGACTGATTTGATTTCCTTGCAGTCCAAGGACTCTCAAGAGTCCTCTCCAACACCAGAGTTCAAAAGCATCAATTCTTTAGATTAGTTAAAACTAAAAACTAGTGAGAAATGGAATGATACTTGAAGACCATTTAGTANTTTGATTTCCTTGCAGTCCAAGGACTCTCAAGAGTCCTCTCCAACACCAGAGTTCAAAAGCATCAATTCTTTAGATTAGTTAAAACTAAAAACTAGTGAGAAATGGAATGATACTTGAAGACCATTTAGTAATGAAAACTGTTCTTGTTAGGTTCTAACAGGTTCTTATTAGGAGAATATACCACACATATTAATAATTGATTCAGTGGGTTTTTTCTTTGTTTATTTTTTAAAATTAAGACTTTTTTAAAAAAACACTTTTAGGTTCACAGCAAAATTAAGGAAAAGATATAGAAATTCCCATATATCCCTACTACCACTCATGCAGAGCATCCCTCATTATCCACATCTCCCACCAGAGTGGTATATTTGTTATGATTGATGAACCTACATTGACACATTGTAATCATCCAAAGTTCATAGATTACATTATGGTTCACTCTTGATATTATACGTTGTATATATTTGGACACATGAATAATGATATATATCCAGCATGATGGTACAGAGATTTTTCATGCCCTAAGATACTCTGTGCTCTGCTTATTCATCCCTTCTCATTACTTTCTAACTCTAGCAACCTGTGATCTTTTATCGTCTCCATGATTTTGCCTTTTTCAGAATGTCATATTGTGGAATAAATTACTTTTTAAATTGACATCTTTCATTTTGCAATATGCATTTCAGTTTCTTCCAAGTCTTTTAATGGTTCGATAGCTCTTTTTTGGTGGTAAATTATATTCCATTATCTGACCATAGTACACGTTATTTATCCGTTCACCTACTGAACAACATCTTTATTCTTTCTGTGTGTGTGCCCAGTTGCTCAGTTGTGTCCAACTGTTTGTGACCCCATGGAGTTTTGGCACTTATGAGTAAAGTTGCTTTTAAAGATTCAGGCATAGGTTTTTGTGTAAACATATTTTCAATCTTTTAGGTAAGTACCAAAAGGGTATGATTGATGCATCACATGATAAAGGTGTGTTTAGTTTTATTAGAAACTGTCAAACAATCATCCAAAATGCTATACCATTTTGTAGTCCTACAAGCAACAATTGAGAACTCCTTTGCTCCACATCCTTATCAGTGTTTGGTGTTGCCAGCATTCTGAGTTTTCACTATTTTAGTGGTATCTGATTTTTTTCTTAATTTGCATTTGATAACATATAACAAAGAGCTTCTATTTAGGTGCTTATTCATTCTTTGTATGTCATCTTTCATGTGAAGTCTATTAAGGTCTTTGGCCCAGTTTTTAATAGGTTTGCATATTTACTTATTGTTGAGTTTTCAGAGTTCTTCATATATTTTGAATAAAAGTTCTCTATAAGAGGGATCTTTTCAAACATTTTCTCTTGTGCTTATCTTCTCATTCTCATGACATTGTCTGTCACAGATCAGAAGTTTAAAACTTAATGAAATCCATTTTATCAGTCATTTATTTTATGAATTTTACCTTTGTTCTTTATAAAATTATGTATTATTTGGCTGTATTGGCTCTTAGTTGAGGCGTGTGAGATCTTTCATTGTGGAACATGGGCTCTAGAGTGTGTGGGCTCAGTAGCTGTGGCAAGTAGGCTTAATTGTCCAGCAACATGTGTGTGATCCTAGGTCCCTGACCAGGGACTGAACCTGCTTGGAAGGCAGATTCTTAACCCCTGGACCACCATGTAAATTCTGATGTGCTTTTGTCAGTAAAACAAACAAACAAACAAAAAAATTGCCATATGCAAGGAGGTCATCAAGGTTTTTTTAAGGTCATCCTAGTGTGGCATCTTATTTTCCCAACCAGGGATCAAACTTATGCTCTATGCATTATGTGCATGGCGTCTTAACCAATGAACTGCCAGGGAATCTCCTAAGAGTTTGATATTTTACATTTATCAGTATGATCTATTTTGAGTCAATTTTTGCAAAGGGTGTATGGTCTGTGTATAGCTTCATTTTATTGCCTGTGAATTTCCAATTACTACCATTTGTTAAAAAGACTATCTTAATTGTATTGTCTTTTCTTTTTGTCAGTTATTTTGGATGTTCTTCATAGATGATTATGTTCCCTTGGAAGATAGCTTTATTTTCTCCTTCTTTATCTGTATGATTTTTATTTGTTTTCTTGCCTTATTTCATTAGCTAGAACTTTCAATATGATGTTGAAAAGGAGTGGTAGGGAGATATTCTTGCTGTGTGCCTGATCTTAATGGGAAGCTTCATGCTTCTCATCATTAAGTATGATATTAGCTATAAGTTTTGTGTAGATATTCTTTTTCCAGTTGAAGAAGTTACCCTCTGTTCCTAGTTCACTAAGATTTTATGTTATGAATGGCTGTTTTTCAGTGGTTTTTCAAAGTAAAAATTTACTTCTAACTCACATAAAACCTATTATAGGCTCAAATTTCTCTTCAGTGTAGCATACTCAGGGTTTAGTTTTATTTTTATGGAACCTGAAACTCAACAAATATTATGATAATAACTACTCTGAAGGAAAAGAGCATGAGGAACTGATTGCTTCTTAAATGTATATTTCTGAAAGTTAGGTTTAAGGAAAGTTACTTGTTCATACTTATCTTCAGAAGGACAGAGGAATATAATACCTGAATATGAGAAAACCCAGATATATTGATGATTAATAGAAATGTCTGAAGTAAAACTTCAATCAAAATATGGTAGATTGACTTTGGGAACTTCATACAAATAGATGAGGATGAATAAAAATGTGGCAACAAAGGAGCAGAATTGTGTAATTATCCTGCCAAAGCAGAGAAGCACTGAAGTTGACATTGCAATTGAGGGTATAGAAAACTTTTACAGGGATGGAAAAAGATTATGTGCACCATTTGAAACTATTAACTTTCTATTTTTATTTAAATACTTTTATTTATTTATATTTTTTTGGCTTTGCTGGTTCTCCATTGCTGTGCAGGCTTTTCTGTAGTTGGGTTGAGCAGGGACTAATTTATAGCTGTACTGTGTGGGATTCTCATTGTGGGGGCTTCTCTTGCTCCAGGACACAGGCTCTTGGGCGTGTTGTCTTCAATAGTTGTGGCACATGGGCTTAGCGGTTGTGATTCCCAGGCTCTTGAGCACAGGCTCAGCAGTTGTGGCACACAGGCTTAGCTGCTCTGCAGCATATGGGACCTTCATGGACCAGGGGTCAAACTTCGGTCTCCTGCATTATCAGGTGGATTCTTTACCACTGAGCCCCCAAGGAAACCCAACCTATTTAGCTATCTTAATTTCAAAGAATATTCTATGCCTTTTGAAGAGTATTGTTTAGATAGAATTTAGCTGTGAGGACTGTATGTAGCAAGATTAGATTCTGGAGAAAATATTTTAAAAAATAATTGAACAAATACAAGCAATCTAATGCTTGTAGTTAGGGCAGTCATTTTAAGTGGAGAATGTTTGCAGCTTTTTGGAATTAACTAATACAATTGTTGCATTCATTATTCACTTTTAAAAGTTCATATTTTGATGAAACAATAACCACAGTAAATCTTATACAAAATAAGTCCTGCATATTTATAGTGGCAGTCCAATTTGCAAGCAGAAAGGGTCTAATCTTGAAAGCCATTATTTTAGTATTTTTGCAGATGTTAGTCCTGAAAATGAACACTGTAGATAAATCTTTATGAATTGGATATGAATCTAGTAAGGTTTTTAAAAGGTTTTTAATATCTGTCAATTAAAATGACAAATAACTTAAAAAAGATTCAATACCACTAAAATGACATCAGCTGACAGCTGACAAGGAATCAAAAAGACACACCACCTACAGATACATTTAACAGAAGGCATTACAACCTGGAGCATTTTTGAGTACATACTGTTCAACTAGACAGGACTGTTATTTGCTGTGAGAAGTATTATGTTTCAAATAAATTTGAGCTCATAAGTATCATAAGAATATGTTACTTAGAAACTGCACCTAATATTTAGTATCAGTACTAAAAGCTGTGAAAATCTGACATGCTTATTCCTACTTTCATATTAGATTAGAAACCAGCTCAACAGAACTTATATCCTTTTTGGAACTTTATAGCCTTCAATTCTCTGTTCCAAAATCAACACTGGTGAAACATTTTTGAAATTCATATATATATTATATAATTTAGCAATCATGAGTATATTGAACTGGACTCATCTCTCAAATTATTGAAAGTTACAGGGACATCTAGATATACATTAAAGTAAATTTTAATTTACTTTGCGAGCTACAGTCTATCGAGTTGCAAAGAGTCAGGCATGACTGAGCAATGGAACTGAAATATTAATTTATTAATTAGAGCTTTACTATCTCATAGTTTTTAGCAATTTAAATCAAACTATTATACTTATACTTTCTAATGAATGACAGATAGCAAAATGAATATGATGCCAAAGAATTTCTTAGTATATAGTTGATATATAAGTTCAAATGATAGTATTCAAGACAGTCACATAGGGAGTTGGTTTCAATTTGAAATGTTACTATGAAAATGTTAACACTGGTAGTTATTTACTAAGTCTAGCTCACAGAGTGATTTCTGACTAGGCATATTTGTTTTTGTATTCCTTTTTTGACTCCTAGTTGGTAAATCTATTTAATTTTTTAAATTTTATACAATTTTGTTGAACATATTTTTGGAAATTTGATGAAATGCAGAAATAGAAGCAATCAATTGTTCTACCACACAGAAACAGAAGACCACAGTTAACATGTTGGAGTAAAATTTTTCAGTTTTCCTTTTTTATGTATTGCCAGTCATTCTAAGTATAAAATTTAAGCTAATTTTAAAAATTGACTTATAACACCTTAGGTTCAGGTGTATAATAATGATTCATTATTTACATATATCCTCAAATGATCACAACAATAAGTCTAGTTAACATTTATTACTATACATAGTTTCAGTGTTTATTTTTCTTGTCACAAGGACTTCTAAGAAATAATGGAAAATCCTTTAAACTTTCATGAAAGTCAACAACAAAGTCAAGTTGACAGAAATTGAACCTTGACGATTTTTCTTGATTTTCAAACATGATTCTGGTCTAGATTATGGCTTTCCCAGGTCTATCTCTTGTCCTTAGGATTTTCTATACTTCTAGCTATCTCTCTGCCTAGGAGTTTTCATATTTGAATCTACCTGTTTAGCATTTTTACTTGTCTCAAGTACAGTATCTGAATTCTTTGAATTATTTTATTTTTCTTCACTCAGGCCCATATAATCATAGGCATAACAGATTTCAAATGTATATATGTATATGTGTGTGTGTATATATATATCATGATGGAAACAAAAATAATATTTCAGAAGCATGATGAAAAGAATGAGTACCTTGAGAAAATACATTCTATTAAAGAACAAAATATAGAATATTTTTTGCTGTTACAGTAAAATAGATACATGTGAAAAATAAGCCAATAAATCACAACTGCAGGAGAGCTTTGAATTCATTTATTTCATAAATTCATTTTGTAGATGATGATACTGATGCCTCAGGTTTTTTTCCTGAGCTGTTCATGCAACCATTTGGTGGTAGACTCGGGACTCTAGTGATCAGCTATTTGAATGTTATTGTTGTTTTGTTGTTGCTCTTGTTTATTCTCAGATACCAAGTAGAATCAAATTGTTTGCATAACCAATGTGATTGAAACATAATTTTTAAATCATTTTCCTAAGCTCTTATTGACATTTAGCTTATAATTTCTTATTTGGTACATCATGATGTTAAAAAAAAAAAAAAAACTTTGACATTGGCAGTAATAATGTGATAATGTTGAAGAAATAAGAGAATACTTCCCCATTCCATTTAGTAGACCAAGGCAGATCTCACGATTCAGTGACTCAAAAATTAGGTTAGTCATTTCAAAAATAAAGCACATTTAAAAAAAGAATGTGAGATTTTCTGAATTCACTAGGCCCTAATCAGGCTGGAGCAGCAAATAAGAGCATAATGTAGTCTTTAGAAATTCTGTTAGCAGAAAGCATTAAATAAAATGAATAATTTGTGGTGTACATACGCATTATAGTTCCATTTAAAAATTCTACAAAATGTGAACCATAGGCAATGGTAAGATCCATTTTACATTTCAGATAGGTTAAAAGTGTGCAAAGTAAAGACCTTATTACTGGTCAGTAAACTTTTCAAATAACATGTGCAAGAAATGGAATAAACCTGAGCTAAGGCCTTAAGATAGTAGGATTAATGTTATAGCAAAGTAGAATTGAGTAATGGTGTAGAGGTTGGATATTTAGGACTCATGCTTAAGAAAGCTGCTTAACTCAAAGGTTCAGACCTGTGAGTGATACACAGATATCACTGTCACACAGGTATGGGGACAGGAGTGCAAGGGAATGGGAGAAATTTCCTAGAGGTAAGCACAAGGAATAGATAATATTAGACAAAAATAAACAGTACCATAAAAGGGAGACAAATAGGACAAGAGAGAGGATAATCAAAAGGAAGATGCCACCAGAGTAAAGAGGTGGTTTAGCTTATGTCTTTAATGAAGACTATGAGTCTCATCTTAACTCCTTTACTTCAAAACCTCTGATGTCTTTGAGAGCTCCCTTAGGCTTGAAAGCGCTTCCTTGGTGCCTCAGACAGTAAAGAATCTACTTGCAGTACAGGAGACCCAGGTTCTATCCCTGAGTCAGGAAAATCCTCTGGAGAAGGGAATGGCTACCCATTCCAGTATTCCTGCCTGGAGAATTCCATGGACAGAGGAATCTGGCAGGGTATGGTCCATGGGGTTGTAAAGTCAGACACCACTGAGTGACTAACACTTTCAACACTTAGGCTTGAAATGCCCTACATTGTGTTGTGATTATTTGGGAAAAAGCTTTATAAGTCATTGTTTTATGTCTCCTGTGGAAAAAAACTTCTGAGTTATGACTGGATTTACATTTGGGTATGGCGATTTCCTAAAGGAAATCAACCCTGAATATTTATTAGAAAGGCTGATGCTGAAGCTGAAGCTCCAATACTTTAGCCACTTGCTGTGAAGAGCCAACTGATTGAAAAAAGACCCTGATGCCGGAAAAGATTGAAGGCAGGAGGAGAAGGGGGTGGTTGAGGATAAGGTGGTAAAATAGTATCAGAGTCAATGGAAATGAATCTGGACACACACCAGGAGATACTGAAGGACAAGGAAGCCTGACTCATGGGGTCACAAAGAGTCAGACATGACTTAGCAACTGAACACCAGTAACATGAGGACAGTGGTGTGTTTGACGCTATGTGACAGCCTTGCTTCAGTTGCTGGGGCTGACTGTAGGACAGTAGCAGCTGGTCTTCTTAGCTGGACTCTCTCAGTATATAAGGACATGCATAAATCATCTGTCCCAGAAATACTCCTTAGGGGAACATCTTGTGAAGACAAATTAGGATAAATGCCTAACTGCAAAACTACTAGATCAAATTATATGTGCATTTTATAACTGACTAAATATTATAAATTGCTTTCTAGAAATGTTAAAACTATTTATAATCCAAAAATTGAGTAAGATGTGATAATTTTCTCACACTCATCAACTCTGATTAATATGAAACTGTAAAATATTTACAGTATGACAGATGAAAAATGGCATATATGGGTTTGAAAAAATTAAATTTGATGGTGAGCATCTTTACAAATATTTGTTTTCCTTTTGTGTCTTTCTCCTACAAACTGCTTTTTACAGCACTGTCCTTTAAAAGCACTGAAAGATAAAAATCAAAGCTATTTCCAACAATTTAGGATAAAATGAAATTAAAAAAGAAGGTCCTCCAATGTCTCTCTCTCTCTCTCTCCAGATGACCCTTGAATAATGCAGTTTGAACTGCCCAGGTCCCCTTACAAGTGGCTACTTCTCAATAAGTACACAGTCGTGTGATAAGATGCTTCAGTCGTAGCCAACTCCTTGCAGTGCTATGGACTGTAGCCCACAAGGCTTCTCTATCCATGGGATTCTCCAGTCAAGAATACTGGAATGGGTTGCCATGCTCTCCTCCAGGGGAATTTCTTGACCCAGAGATCCAAGCCGTGTCTGTTATTTCTTCTACATTGGTAGGCAGATTCTTTACCACTAACATTACCTGGGAAGCCCTAAGTATACTCTCAGTCCTCTGTATTCATGGGTTTCCCCTTTAGGGATCCAACCAACCAACCAAGGGTTGAAATTTCCATCTGTGATTGGTTGAATCCCTGGATGCCAACTCCAGAATATGGAAGCCTAACTGTGGGACTTGAGCATCCATGGATTTCGGTGTACCATGGGGGCTTCTGGAACCAGTCCCGTCCCTCATAGATACTAAAGGACTTTTGGATGTGTGTATGTATAAATATACATGATATATGTAACTTTACATATTAGACTTTTTAAATATTAGACTTTGTTTTTGGGAAGCCCTTTTAGGTTTAGAGAAAAATTAAATGGAAAGGACAGAGAGAGACTTCCATGGCAAGTCCACTGGCTAAGACTCTCCTTCCACTGAAGGGGGCATGAGTTAGGTCCCTGGTGGGGAACTAATATTTCACATGCCTCATAGCATAGATAAATAAAGAAAGAAAGTGAAAGGAAACATTAAAAAAAAGAAATCCCCAAGAATTCTCATATCCATCCACCTCCCACCACACATATTGTTATCCATATTAACATCTTGCACTGATACATTTTTTACAGTTAATGAGCCGGTATTGATACATTATTATTAAATGTCATCCATAGTTTACATTAAGACTCACTCTTTGTGTTAATATATTCTATGAGTTTTGATAAATGATTAATGTCATATATCTACCATTACAGTATCATATAGATTCATTGCCTTATAAATCCTCTGTGGTCTACCTATTCATCCATTCATCCTCCCCAAAACTGCTGGCAACCACTTATTTTATTGTCTCCATAATTTTTGCCTTTTCCAGCATTTCATATAGTTGGAATCATGTAATACGAAGATTTTTCAGAATGACTTGTTCATTTAGTTCAGAACTACTTGCTTCATTTAGTCATATACATTTAAGGATCTTCAGTTTATTTTTATGGCTTTATAGCTCATTTGCTTCCAGTACTGAATACTATTCCATTGTACAGATACACCACAGTTATTTATCCATTCATTTACTCAAGGACATTTTTGTATCTCCGAATTATTATCAATTATGAATAAAGCTATATAAATAGTTGAGGACAGATTTAGTGTGAATATCAGTTTTCAATTCATTTGTACATAGCAAGGAGTTTGATTACTGGATTTTTTGGTAAGAGTATGCTTACTTTTGTAAAAACTGCCAAACTGTGTTCCAAAGTGTCTGTACTATTTTGCATTTTCACCATCAATCAATGAGTGTTCCTGTTGCTTCACATCCTTACTGGCATTTGATGTTGTCATTGTTTCAAGCTTTAACCATTCTATTAGGAATGTAGTGAGATTTCACAGTGAGTTTAGTTTGGGATTACCTAGTGATATATAATATGGAGCATCTTTACATATGCTTATTTGCCAACCGTATCTTTTCTTTGGTTAGTTGTCTGTTCAGATCTTTAGCCCATTTTCTAATTGAGTTATTTGTTTCCTCATGGCTGAGTTTTAAGAGTCTTTTGTATATTTTGGATACCAGTCTTTTATGAGATATATATTCTGTAAATAGTTATTCCAAGTAGGTAGCTTACCTTTTGAGGAGGAGAATATTTTTACTTTAATTAAAAAAATTATTTGGATCCAACTTTTGGTGTTATGTCACAAAAGTCATCAACAAACCCAAGGTCACCTAAATATTCTTATATGTATTTTTTTTTTTTAGTTTGTTCATATATTTAATTTTTACTTTATTTTACTTTATAATACTGTATTTGTTTTGCCATACACTGACATGAATCCGCCACGGGTGTACATGGGTTCCCAATCCTGAACCCCCCTCCCACCTCTCACCCCATATCATCTCTCTGGATCATCTCCATGCAGCAGCTGCAAGCATTCTGTATCCTGCATTGAACATAGACTGGCGATTCATTTCTTACATGATAGTATACATGTTCCAATGCCATTCTCCCACATCATCCCACCCTCTCCCT
>SJYW01015040.1:265235-302928 GCA_006410735.1 Raphicerus campestris
AAATTTTTGGTAGAATTCAGCTGTGAAGCCATTTGGACCTGGGCTTTTGTTTGCTGGAAGATTTCTGATTACAGTTTCAATTTCCGTGCTTGTGATGGGTCTGTTAAGATTTTCTGTTTCTTCCGGGTTCAGTCTTGGAAAGTTGTACTTTTGTAAGAATTTGTCCACCTCTTCCACATTGTCCATTTTATTGGCATATAATTGCTGATTCTGTGTTGTCTGTTGTGATCTCTCCATTTTCATTTCTAATTTTATTGATTTGATTTTTCTCCCTTTGTTTCTTGATGAGTCTGGCTAATGGTTTGTCAATTTTATTTATCTTTTCAAAGAATCAGCTTTTTGCTTTGTTGATTTTTGCTATGGTCTCTTTTGTTTCTTTTGCATTTATTTCTGCCCTAATTTTAAAGATTTCTTTCCTTCTACTAACCCTGGGGTTCTCCATTTCTTCCTTTTCTAGTTGCTTTAGGTATAGAGTTAGGTTATTTATTTGACTTTTTTCTTGTTTCTTGAGGTATGCCTGTATTGCTATGAATTTTCCTCTTAGCACTGCTTTTACAGTGTCCCACAGGTTTTGGGTTGTTGTGTTTTCATTTTCATTTGTTTCTATGCATGTTTTGATTTCTTTTTTGATTTCTTCTGTGATTTGTTGGTTATTCAGAAGCGTGTTGTTCAGCCTCCATATGTTGGAGCTTTTAATACTTTGTCTCCCATAATTGAGATCTAATCTTAATGTATTATGGTCAGAAAAGATGCTTGGAATGATTTCAATGTTTTTGAATTTATCAAGGTTAGATTTATGGCACAGGATGTGATCTATCCTGGAGAAGGTTCTGTGAGCACTTGAGAAAAAGGTGAAATTGTCCTATAGATATCAATTAGGTCTAACTGGTTTATGGTATCATTTAAGGTTTGTGTTTCTTTGTTAATTTTCTGTTTAGTTGATCTGTCCATAGGTGTGAGTGGGTATTAAAGTCTCCCATTATTATTGTGTTTTTGTTAATTTCCCCTTTCATACTTGTTAGCATTTCTGTTACATATTGCAGTGCTCCTATGTTGGGTGCATATATATTTATAATTGTTATATCTTCTTCTTGGATTGATCCTTTAATCATTATGTAGTTTCCTTCTTTGTCTCTTTCAACAGCCTTTGTTTTAAAGTCTATATTATGGGATATGAGTATTGCTACTCCTGCTTTTTTTGGTCTCTATTTGTGTGGGATATCTTTCTCCAGCCTTTCACTTTCAGTCTGTATGTGTCCCTTGTTTTGAGTTGGGTCTCTTGTAGGCAGCATATATAGGGATCTTGTTTTTGTATCCATTCAGCCAATCTTTGCCTTTTGGTTGGGGCATTCAACCCATTTACATTTAAGGTAATTATTGAAAAGTATGATCCCGTTGCCATTTACTTTATTGTTTTGGGTTCGGGTTTATATGCCCTTTTTCTGTTTCCTATCTAGAGAATATCCTTTAGCATTTGTTGGAGAGCTGGTTTGGTGGTGTTGAATTCTCTCAGCTTTTGCTTGTCTGTAAAGCTTTTTATTTCTCCTTCATATTTGAATGAGATCCTTCCAAACCAATGTCATATGTCCTAGTTGTTAATTCAATTGCTGAATGAATGACTAGGCAGGATTTCACAACACAGTTAAGGGGAACTTCCTATGCTGCAATATACATATAACTGTTTTTCAAACTTCTTTCTTCCTTCCTTGGTGGGGAGCTGGCTGTTAGACTCACTCCTCCTCATTAGCATACTCACTCCTCCTTACTAGCACAAGGTAAAGATGAAATAATTTGTGGAGCAGTTGTTGTGCACAATAGTCTTTAATTAATCCTTTTTTTTTTTATCAGTCTCGTAGCTAATTCTTCACCTCCATACTTAACTTCAGACTAGGTTTCATAAGCTCTCAGCAAAGAATATAAACTTCTGATAAAGTTGCTTCCATTGCCACCCCAACCTCACCCCCTTCCACCTGAGTCCTGGTATGTAACTCGCCAAACACACAGTCATATTTCATTCATTGTGTGCTCACTTCCCCTTGTACCTTATACCTCACTCACAATGGGATTTTATGAGAGCATCTACCTGTTAGTATGCATCCTGCAATCATGACCTGGAAGTCTCAGAATGATTTTTAAATGTTCTTTATACCTTAGAAGTTGTAAAGTTCCCATGTGAAAATGGAAAGAAAGAAAGAAAAGTGCCAGCAAAATATTACTGAGTTGGCATAACCACAATGGGCTTCCATAGACTTTGGCTTATATGTGACATTAAGATATAAACTGTTGAAGCAAAGAATGACATAAAGGCTCTAGTGGGCAGTAGATTTCACTATCAAAACAAATATAACTGAAGTAATAAATTATTTAAAATACTGCTGAGAAAACAGAAATAAAAACAGTCCTTTAAACCATATTTTAAAAAATATGTTGAAGTAGAACAACAGGTTAAAACAGGAAATCCTGTGGCAAAAGCATCTCTTGACAAAAAGGTATTAATCTTATTAGAAAATCATTTAATTAAAGTTACTTTTTTTGGAAGTAATTTTAGACACCTCTAAATTGGTCATACATGTTTGTTTGTTTTTTTAATTTTTGTTTTTACACTAAACACAAGCATACCCTAAATTACCTTGATTAATTGATACTGTTATATTATCAATGCAACATCAGCATTTTTCCTGAAAGCTAGAGAGAAGATAACAACTCATTATTCTGTGAGAACTGCCTCGAGTCTTGCTCTGCTGCTGTTGTGTACTTTACTCGTTCTTTCATCTCAATTTCTGTTTCTATGTAAAGGAGAAGTAAACATTGGAGAATAAATAAATAAATAAAAAGGGACAGTTTTAGACTATTACATCTGTGACCTAAAAGTCTGTAGCCAACATATACCCACCATTGCAAAAATTTACTAATTCAAATGATAGAAATCTAGATGTGCAGCAGCTTCTGTCCCCCTGTGTCTGTCTCTTTCTCTACAAACACACACACACACACACACACACACACACACACACACATACACACCTGCCACATGCACACACATAACCTAGGTTTAAAATTTCACAGTTTGCCATTATCTTTTAGCACATTTTTTAAGCTCTTTGAGACTGTTTATAGATAAGAATAGCAATACCTACTCTGAGACATTTGAGGGAACTGACTAACCCTGTAAAAACAATATAGGACTTACAGTTATCACTGTCACAGTCATTCATCATTAAAGAGGTATTTATCAAGTCATGCAAAAATGCCCTAGTTCTATCCACTGTCCTGCATCTATAGCCATAAACACAAGTAGACAAAACCATTTCTCTCAGAAAATTCACCTTGTAGAAGTGTAAGAAAAAAACAAACAAAGCTGTGAGTAAAATAAATAACATGTCAGACAGTGACAGTTTCTGCAGAACAAAAAAATATATATGTATAAGTAGAAAAGACAAAAAAGGAGGAGGATTTGTATAGAGGGGTTGCAGTTCACTGGGGGCAACCCTGCTGAATAGACATTCAGGAAAGATGACAAAAATTACACAGTAAATTGATGTTTAAGGAGCAAGTGTTCCATGTAGAAGGATCAGAATTTCTAATGCCCTAAGGCTTGAGTTGGCCCAGTGTGTTCAAGGTACAAAGTGGAAGTCCATGTGGCTAAAATAGATGTGAGGAGAAAGTGGTAGCAAATAAACTGACGGAAGGTCTTCGAAGCTAGATGATCTTGAGTTGTTTTTTTTCTTTCTTTTACTTTGAGTAATAGCTAAATAAGCTAGAGATAAATAATTGATTATAGATTTAAGTGGACTAGGAAAATATTGTTGATGAGAGGAGTGATATATAGCATGTCTTAAAATGATCATTCCGATTACCTGTTGCATGGGTGGACGACTGTGGCAGGTGGTGGTGTGTGAGATACAGGCAGAAACAGGAAATAATTGCAATAATCCAGGCGAGAGCTGATAGGTGTTTGGATTAGGTGTTGATAAAAGATGGTAACTACTAATCAGATTCTTTCACCATGTATTATGGAAACATATCAGAAAATTTGCTGATGTATGAGGTATGTGGTAGAAAGATAGATATAGGATTTTGGCTAAGGAAACTAGGAAGAAGGAAGGAGAAGAGACTTATTGGGATAAGAAAGACAGAAGATCAGGCTTGGGACTGGGGGCAATCAAGAATTCAGTTTTAGAGAAGCGACGGTGTGTAATGTTGGATATCCCAAAGATAGTGTCAAGTAAACAGTTAGATATGTAATATTTGAGTTCAAGAAGAGATGTAGATTGTAGAAAAAGATATGTGAGTCAGGAGTATATAGATAATACTTAAAATCATGAGTCTGGATGAGATCACCAAGAGAGAGAAGGAGAAAAAACTGTAAGTGTTGGCAGCTCAGTTCTGAGTTGCTGAAAGGATTATTGATTACAAAAGTTTGCATTAGAAGAAGGCAGCAAAAAGAATAAAAAAATGGGCAGAGGAGGGAGCAGGGAAACATAGTGTGCACTGTCCCCAGGGTGACTGGAGGTAGATAGGACAGAGTGATTAACTGTGTGTGGCAAGTGGTGTTGCTAGTTAAACCAGCATAGGGACTGTGTTATCACTGGATCTGCCACTGGATAGAATCCTTGATCACCGGGTTTTGAGAGGGGGAAAGTCATGGTCGCCTTTGCTCAGCAGTTTTGGTGGAGTGGTGGATGTGAGAGTCAAATTAGAATGAATTCAGGGGGGCAGACAAGACAGGGAAGTGGAGAATCCTGTGTTTACCGTAAAAGCCAGGGAAACAGTGGCAGGGTATAGCTTGAAGGTATTGTTAAATTAAGAAGAATTTTAACTCTTTTAATAGAATAAATAGCTGCATGGTTGCATGCTGAAGGGAAAGATTCAATAGAGAAGGAAACCTTGATTAGGTAGGAGCAAAGCTAAGGATGGCCTTAATAGAGAAAAGCACAGGAAATATTTTAGTATCTCAGGTGAAGAGGCTGACCTAGATAAGAGCAAAGCTAGTGTCTCTGTGGGAACAGGAAGGCAGACACAGTTAGTGCATAGATGCAGGTTGGTAGACAGATGCGGAGCTTGAGCACATGTGGGAGGTTGGAGGGGAGAAGTATTGAAAAGCTTTTCCAGGAATACCTGGCATATGATAGGTTAATGTCATTTTTATTGTCTATTATCTCTTGGAGCAGGGCATGGCAACACAGTCCAGTATACTTGTCTGGAGAATCCCTTGGACAGAGGAGCCTGGCAGGCGCAGGGTTGCAGAGTTAGACATAACTGAAACAAATTACTGCTATTAAGATTACTACATATTTTAAAATTAAGATCTCTAGAAAACAGTGATCTAACAAGATCTCTCTTTGGCCAAAAACAGTAACTTTAATAAATGATATTCTGTTTAGTATGACAAATGTTAGGGGGAAGTATTTGGGAGACAATTGAGTTGTATTGAATCTCACTTCTGTTCCTTTCCTTTGTTAGTCAACCAACTATTGTTCTTTTCAGCTACCCGCAACCTTCTTTGACCACTTTGAAGTATTTCTTCAAGAATAAGTCCTACTACATACATACAAATTGCAGGCAATTTTCTTGTAATAGAAAAAATATTCAAAATATATACAAATTGCTCTTTCTTAACAAAAAAGATTTATGCTATTCTGAAAAAAGGTGGAAAAGCAACTACTGTACCATAAATTACATTTATTTTTTTATTAATATCAACCCTATTTACAAGTATTATATTCACTCTAAATAAAAACTTGGAAACATGCACTTACACATGGAAATGTAACCATATTTTTATATAATTGCTTAAAACACTACACTTGATTTTCCTGTGCCTGTGTGGAATACCAGTCACACATTTCCCTTTTTGCCTAGAAAGGATATAAAACAATTTTCTTCAGCTTCAATATTCTTTCTGCAAGTAATTTGTATCTGTGGCTAGAGAGCAGAGACTCTATAGACAATTGTGTCAGTGAATGGAATTGAGTGAGTCAGGTGTTTAAAATGTCCCTAGTCCCTGGATTTTGGTAGTTCTGTTACTTTCTCCTCCATTAAGGTGGAGGTAGGCAGGGAGTTACACATATTTCTACATCACTCTTGTTTTATTCCATATACAATGTGCTAAAACTTGCTGAATAAACTTTACAGTTGAACAACTCACTTTTTAAGATACTATGTTGAGGGATAAGTTGTTGACTGATGTTTAATGAACCTTGTATAGTTCTGAATTAGAATACAACCTTACCTTCTAGTCCTCTTCACATAAATATCCCTACATTTTAACCCTCTTCAGTCCCATCTGTAGCCCATACAGGATATGTGTGCTGCTCCTCAATTTGAAGAATTTGCTTATGAGAGATCTCTCCTGCTGAAAACACTTCTACAAAGGTTGAACAAAGTCTATGAGGTTTAAACAGATTCTCATGCCTGGTGTCCATTTATTGTGTTAGCCATAGACTATGTTCAGGTAACTGTCACTCTAAATCTTAGTCTCACTAATTTCTTCAAGATAGATGAGGTAGATAACTTTCTTCCATGGCTATAGAGGCATGGCAGGCATGCTACAGCTATGGAAAAGTGGCTAACTTTGTGGATTAATGTGTCATAAGTGAGGGAAAATAACATAATTTATAACACTGTTTTGACATTAAAAGCCAAAGAAGATTACAGAGGCATTACCCAGGGTCAAGAAAATTTTGAATTCTTTTATTACTAGTGCTGGTTTGTAGGGCTTCTGAGGTAGCACTAGCAGTAAAGAACCTGCCTGCCAATGCAGGAGACATAAGATATGCATGTTCAGTACCTCAGTTGGGAAAATCCCCTGGAGAAGGGCATGGCAGCCTATTCCAGTGTTCTTGCCTGGAGAATTCCCTGGACAGAGGAGTCTGGTGAGCTACAGCNCATTACCCAGGGTCAAGAAAATTTCGAATTCTTTTATTACTAGTGCTGGTTTGTAGGGCTTCCGAGGTAGCACTAGCAGTAAAGAACCTGCCTGCCAATGCAGAAGACATAAGATATGCATGTTCAGTATCTCAGTTGGGAAAATCCCTGGAGAAGGGCATGGCAGCCTATTCCAGTGTTCTTGCCTGGAGAATTCCCTGGACAGAGGAGTCTGGTGAGCTACAGCTCATTGAGTCACAAACAGTCAGACTCAACTGAAGTGACTTAGCAGCAGCAGTGCTGATGTGTACATTTCAATAGGTGATATTATGCAGAAAATGTTAAATTTTCAGGGAAACACAAGAGGTTCTAGAAATCAAGAAGCTATAGAGAGAGAGAGAAAAAAAAACTTTCTAACTTTACACAGAAAATGGGTTATTTGGCAAAGCAGTTTTCAACTGATACGACTCGATTATTTTACAACCATACTGCAAATGAACATGTATAAAGCAAACAGGATTTTGGTTGATGAAAATGTTGAGACTGGAGCCTTATAGGAAGCTTACCCTGTGTTTCACATAGGAGCAGTGATTTGGTATTCATTAATTCAGTATTGTAAGCAACTTTACACAGTGTAACTAATACAAACAATGACCGACTTTATATGCAAGGCAGTATAAGACTGAGGAGTAGTGAGTGCCTGTTTGCCTAAGGGAGCATCAAGGATGCTACTGAGAAGCTTTATTACAATATATCCAGCATATTCATGCATTGATTGATTGTTTTGTGATATGTCAACTCAGCTATGCTGAAATACAAACTACAGAATTCCCTTTCTAGTATATTTCTGATTCATCTGCACAATGAGAAAGATTCTCTCAGGAGCAAGTGGCTAAAGGAGGCAGAAGTCATTTTGTAGCATTCATAGACCTTCCACCAGTTACTCAGTCAAACTTTAGGTGCTGCTGAGAAGGGATCTTGCAAATGTAGTGAAAGTCCCAAATCCAAGTATATTTTAGTTATTCAAAAGTAAATTATCCTGGGTCAGCTGGCTTAACAGGAGGGAAATCTGTTAGGAAACAACGAAAACCAGAGACTGCATGCAATAGAGGTGTGATCCTGGAATGTGAAGTCAAGTGTGTGTTAGAAAGCATCACTACGAAGAGAGCTAGTGTAGGTGATGGAATTCCAGTTAAGCTATTTCAAATCCTGAAAGATGCTGCTGTGAAAGTGCTGCACTCAATATGCCAGCAAATTTGGAAAACTCGGCAGTGGCCACAGGACTGGAAAAGGTCAGTTTTCATTCCAATCCCAAAGAAAGGCAATGCCAAAGAATGCTCAAACTACTGCACAACTGCACTCATCTCACATGCTAGTAAAGTAATGCTCAGAATTCTCCAAGCCAGGCTTCAGCAATACATGAACCGTGAACTTCCTAATGTTGAAGCTGGTTTTAGAAAAGGAGAGTAACCAGAGATCAAATTGCCAATATCCGCTGGATCATCGAGAAAGCAAGAGAGTTCCAGAAAAACATCTATTTCTGCTTTAATGACTATGCCAAAGCCTTTGACTGTGTGGATCACAATAAACTGTGGAAAATTCTGAGAGAGATGGGAATACCAGACCACCTGACCTGCCTCTTGAGAAATTTGTATGCAGGTCAGGAAGCAACAGTTAGAACTGGACATGGAACAACAGACTGGTTCCAAATAGGAAAAGGAGTACATCAAGGCTGTATATTGTCACCCTGCTTATTTAACTTCTATGCAGAGTATATCATGAGATACGCTGGACTGGAAGAAACACAAGCTGTAATAAAGATTGCTGGGAGAAATATCAATAACTTCAGATATGCAGATGACAACACCCTTATTTTGGAAAGTAAAGAGGAACTAAAAAGCCTTTTGATGAAAGTGAAAGAGGAGAGTGAAAAAGTTGGCCTAAAGCTCAACATTTAGAAAACGAAGATCATGACATCTGGTCCCATCACTTCATGGGAAATAAATGGGGAAACAGTAGAAACAGTGTCAGCCTTTATTTTGGGGGGCTCCAAAATCATTGCAGATGGTGACTGCAGTCATGAAATTAAAAGATGCTTACTCCTTGGAAGAAAAGTTATGACCAACCTAGACAGTATATTCAAAACCAGAAACATTACNATGAGATGGCTGGATGGCATCACGGACTCTATGGATGTGAGTCTGAGTGAACTCTGGGAGATGGTGATGGACAGGGAGGGCTGGTGTGCTGTGATTCATGGGGTCACAAAGAGACATGACTGAGCGACTGAACTGAACTGAAACTCGGGGTCAGGAGACGGGAAATTTTTTCTTTCTTTTAGATGCAGGACTTAAAATCTTGAAAATCTGATTCATACTTTTACCATATAGGTTCCTGAAATACAGCATAGGTTGAATTCAAAAAGTCCCATCAGTTTTCCTGTATAAAAATACACATTGTTTGTTACAGAGTGGGATTCCAAATTTCCCATGAGTGGACCCACTTTGGCATAATTGAAGAAAACTTATTCTAAGCTGACTTTCTGTGCCTAACCAAACTAGGAACTGTGAAATTCATGTGCTACAATATATCTCAAGTAATGACTCACTTAGAAAACTACTAAATGAAGTATAAAAGAAGTTTTTAGAATTGTACCTCTGTGCCTAATTCTACTCATTAAAAGCATTTGTACCCATAGTATTAATGAGAATACATCTATAGGATAATATTTTATTCTAAAATCTATACCTTTAATTTCATAAGCTATAATTTAAGTTTCAAAATTTATTTCAGATGTTAAAATGACATATTAACACAGGGATATGTGAGTAATAAAGTAAGCATCGAAAATGTCAAGTTAATATAAATGCTTCATTAATTAATCGAAAGAAATGGGAGAATGAGTTCTTAAATCAGAGCTTTTTACTTGTTGTATACAGTTACAATAAAACAAATGGAAGTAATAAGAGTACTTTGTAAATAAACTATAATTCAACCAAATGTTTCCTAGTTTAGAGGCAAGAGCATTGGATGGGAATTAAAACTGCAGAAATATATCTCAGAAACTGTTAAATTTTACACAAATGCACACACTCCGTTTTTCAAGCGTTAACTCTTTAACCCTTTAATCTCCTTTCCAGGAGTACACACTGAAGTGTCCATTTCAAACATTTCCAGCTATGTCATATCCATGCTGAAAATTCAATAACTTTGTTATTAAGATGACAACTAAAATCTTTTCTTTAAATAAATTTTGAAACTTAAACTGCTTTCAGCAAGGATTTGCATGATCTGAATTCTGCTTACCTATTTAGACACGACTCTCACTGATGCCCCTTTTCTAAGTGCTTCTCTGATATTTTACTTCCTCCAGTACTGTAAGTCTCACCCTCCATTGGGACTGTACAATTTTTTGAAAATTTTCTTCCTCAAGTTTGGTAGCCTATTCTGAGTTTTTATTTTCTCTGAAAAAAGCCTTCCCTGAACTTTCAAACTAATTTCTATTTCTTTATCGTATGTTCTCATATCATCATATTTTTGTAGCACTTGTTTTATTTCTCTGATATTTGATAAAGTCTGTCTCCAATGATACAGACTCCTGTCTTTGTTGTTGTTATTGTAGAACATAAGTTCAGTGTCTGTTGTTAAACCTGCATATAGTTGGTTCTTCATTTAATGTTATTTTTGCTTAGAGAAATGAATTCTAGTATTTCCAGTTTTTGTATTTACAAATGCACATCACCTTTTTAAAAAATTATAGTGTATGTGGGTGAGATTTGCTAATGTGGTGTCTCATGAAAATGTTATGCCCTGATATTATTCTCTTATTTTATGCCTACCACCTCCATGGCTCTTAGAAAAGGCTAAGCCCAACTATAGTTGTTATTCAGTTTTTTTTTTTTTTAATTCACAAATGCAACTTAAAAATTAAAAATTTATCTCTCAGTGGAATTTAATGAGATTATCTTGTGGGACTAATCTAAAACAAGAACCCACTGATGTGGTGACCATATGTAGAAGAGAAAGTAAACGAATTCATCCTTTTCAAAATGAAACAGCAATGTAGCTGAGACAAATGTTTGAGTTCTTACTGTATTCTTCACATCGAAGGTACAGTGGTAAGGACAATTTGTGTCAGATACAGAATTTAGCTTACTCTCATAAAGCTAAATTTTATGCGGGATCTTATAGTAGAATTACAACTCATACTAAAATGTTCAGCAAATTGGGGAAGGAAAGACTCTTTAGATGGAATTAAATATGAATTGCAAATATAAATAGTAGGCACAGTACCTTGTAAACAGTGGTTTATGAAAAACCTTTATGTTTGTGGAAATAATGAAATTAAGAAATACAAAGATCAACACAAAGATAATCTGTACCATGAATGCCTTGGAAATTAGGATGGCCAGAATGAGAACAAAGAATGTGGACACCAAGCAGAGAAATTGTAAGATAATTTATATCCACAGATATCTAAGGTATTAGTTAGTCTTGGTCCCTCAGTCCTACTGGACTCTTTCTGACCCTATGGACTGTAGCCTGCCAGGATCTTCTGTCCAAGGAGTTTCCCAGGCAAGAATACTGGGGTGGGTTCCCATTCCCTTCTCCTGGGATTCCAAATCATGGGATTTTCTGATGCAGAAATCGAGCCTGAGTCTCCCGCATTGCAGGCAGATTCTTTACCATTTGAGCCTCAAGGTATAGGAAAAAGCTTTAAGGTTAATAAGACAATCAGTTGGGAATGAAAGAATATTGGAAATTAAGTTAAACTGTTAATTATTTGAAATATTTAAGATTTCACCATCAATAGAAGGTCTCTCATATTTCCTCAGATTTGAATGGATGCTAACAAATACTGGTATTTTTCATTAATAATTTAAAGTTAATAATTTGTATACGTATAATTCTAACACAAACAGTCAATTAGCTATGCAAGTAATTTTAGGCAAAATCTAGGAAAGTATTGAGGATTACCCTCATAAAGCTTCATGTAGGGAGTCAGTTTCAAAACACTTTTTTAACTTCTATGCATATAGAATTAAAATGAAGACAGATTTGAGAGGGGATGATCTGTAAAATTAGTTAAGAGTACTTCTGTTTCTTTCATGGTTCTTAGTTACAAATAACAGANGAAAGTATTGAGGATTACCCTCATAAAGCTTCATGTAGGGAGTCAGTTTCAAAACACTTTTTTAACTTCTATGCATATAGAATTAAAATGAAGACAGATTTGAGAGGGGATGATCTGTAAAATTAGTTAAGAGTACTTCTGTTTCTTTCATGGTTCTTAGTTACAAATAACAGAATCCCCTCTAGCTGATTTAAACACACATGGATTTTGCAGGATGATAATTTTTAAATTTTTGTTGGAAGCTACAGACCAGATTTCTATACCATGTAGTCAGGAACCAGTTGACCCAGGAGAAACACTATACACCATTTTCAAAAATGTTAAAGTCTTCCTTGGTGGCTCACCTGTAAAAGAATCCACTTGCAATGCATTATTAGCCACAGGATACATGGGTTCCATCCCTGCATTGGGAAGATCCCCTGGAGGAGTAAATGGCAACCCACTCCAGTATTCTTGCTTGGACAATCCCATGGAAGAGGAGCCTAGAGGGCTACCTTTTATAGGGTTGCAAAGAGTTAGACACAGCTGAAGTGACTTTGCATGTATGCATGCAAAGATGCTACAAGAGGCCATGTGCTAGACACCAGTTACCACGATTGTACTACAGCTGCCACTCTGACAAGATCTGTTTTATCTGAGAGCAGATGCCTCTTCATGTTGCTCTACTTTGTTGAAATTTGGTAACATATATGCATGCTCAGTTCAGTTCAGTCGCTCAGTCGTGTAAGACTCTTTGCGATCCCATGAATTGCAGCACGCCAGGCCTCCCTGTCCAACACCAACTCCTGGAGTTCACTCAGACTCACGTCCATCGAGTCAGCGATGCCATCCAACCATCTCATACTCTGTCGTCCCCTTCTCCTCCTGCCCCCAATCCCTCCCAGCATCAGGATCTTTTCCAATGAGTCAACACTTCACATCAGGTGGCCAAAGTACTGGAACTTGAGCTTTAGCATCATTCCTTCCAAAGAAATCCCAGGGCTGATCTCCTTCAGAATGGACTTGTTGGATCTCCATGCATTCTAGCTCCACGTAAATGTAGAAAATTTAGCATGTAACATTGCATAATTTACATGGCAAACAGATATGCTAGAAGGATTTGGGATGGGTATGAAAAGAGACTGTTTTATTTTCTGTAACTTGTCATTGTATGGTTCTGTTCCTCAGGACCCAGCATTATAAGAAATGAATCCAATATGAAATACACTGTGAAGGGCAAAAAACATCTCCAGAGTTAGGACCCTAAAGTAAATGACACAAATTAGAGGTTGTCCAAGCAGGCCCATGAGGAGTAAGCCTTTCTTTTAGTTCTTCTTGATCCCTGTAGAAAATAGGGACAGGAAGTGTGGGGCAGTATAGAGTGTAAAATTGGTGTATTTAAATAATGGATTTTAGTGAACTCAGTATACAAAATGTCAGAGTACTTTTAAAGAAAAAAAATATTTAGCTCATAAACACAAGAGGAATAGAGTGTTAAGTTCCAAGATTTTGATTAAAGAACAATCTGCAAATAAATGGGTCTCAAGGAGATGATGAAGACAAAGCTGTCAAGATTTTTATTACCTAATTGGGGGTTTTCATTAGCAGGAATCAACAATCTCTATCTAGAATGAAAGCCTGGGAAGGTGATAATTCAGGAAGATACAAGAGACATGGTGTTTACAAATTCGATTGGTATAAACCAATTTCAATTTAAGGTGGGAGAGGCAAATATTGATTGTGTTTGAGAGGGAAATCAACTGAACAGATGCTGGAGATCAGTCAAGGTAAATGCTTACCATGGAGTTGGCTAGCTTCTTCATTATGAATAGAGTAGATAATAGAATATACACTTTAATGTGTATACACATTTAATACACTTTAATGTGTATAAGAATGTTCTAGTAAGGCTAGTTTACAACCCTACAGTTCCTTGGAGTCTTACTGTTGATTCCTGAGCCCAACATGAGTCATAAATCTAACTTATTCTAGGAGTAGCAGCCTATATAGATATGATACCAGAGAACAGCTTTGTAAACCTGTAATTATCATAATTATATGCAAATGGATTCATTCATTTAAAAAATAATGACTTACATTCTAGGTATTGTAGTATAATAGTAAACAATTTCTCTGCTATCCTGGAAGAACAGAACAAGGAGACTGACAAACACATAAACAAAAAAACACAATTCAGATAGCAGTATCTGCTATAAAGAAAAATGAGACAGGAGGGCACCAAGAGTAGACTGGACAAGGGGTGCATGGAAACTGATATTGCATATATGGCTTTCACAACTTTCTGCCCAAGGATCAGTGGGGTAGAGACTTGAAAGATGTGATAGATTAAGATGCATCAATGTCTGAGGGAACTGGATTTTCTCTAGATGGAAAATAAAGCAAAGAACCTGAGAAGGAATCATGCTTCTCATGGGCCAGTATGATCAAGGATGCTTGTGTGGCTAGAGCAAAGTGAGGAAGATGAAATAAAGTAAAACCTAGCAGGTGGTCAAATTAAGATCTCAGGGCCCATGCTAAAGGTCTTAAATTTGTGTAATGGAAATATTTGAAAATTGAACATGACATGACATTAAAAATGTTTTTACATTTTAAATAAGCAGATTCCTTAGACAATATGACATTCTTCTTGAGGGACAGACTAAGATCCATTTCTTTAGGATATCTTGTTCCTACATGTTTGATATGTAACAAGTATATAAAATTATAATGTTTTAAGATGTTGTAATAATGAATTAAATTTGTTAAATAGAGTATAAGGTATTATTTATCTTAATTTAAAAAAAAACAGTGACATCTTAAATATAAAAATAGTATTTGATCTTGCTGCTATGAAATAGGGGAAATTTCTGTAGAACTTAAAATTTTTTAACATTGCCACATTTTACATTGATTTAATGACTTTTAATAGCATGAAAAATTGTGGCAAATATTGGCCATATGGAAAAAATAAATACAATATGTTCATGTGCACACATTATAATGAATTTGAATGGAGATCAATGCAGCAACAAAAATGTATATCATGTCACTCAGGACTAGATGGAACCAAACTGGTTTTTACTGAAAATACACTGACTATGAGAATACAGTTTTGAAACAGGTTTTAGTTTTGGCAATGTGTCCTATTTGCAACTTGAACCCACTAACTGTATTCTGTCCTCTTTTTCATTGTGAAATTTTTCCTTTTTCAGGAAATAATTGCCCATCAAATTGGAATGTGCATTGACTCACTGACATTCCCTACCATTTACAGTATACTTTCATTAATTTGCTATGGGCCAAAGGACAGTTTTTTGGGCAGTCATTTGCTGAAAACTAACAGAAGTACATAAAAACGCAAAAATCTTGTTTAAAGGCTTAATGCATTTTTTTGTGAAATGAACCTACCCATGTAACCACTGCCCAGATGAAGACAGAATGGTGGCAGTTAAATACATGCCTGGACTTTTTAAGGAAGTGCTGTGCATTAAAGTAGTCTCTGATAATCATAGATCTGGAAAGGATAGCAGTGGTCCCAGTACTTAACTACCTATCTAAAATCATTTTAGAGATTAAAGCATACCACTAAAGTGCAAGCAAGCAAATAAAGTGTCCAAGTTCTTTGGAATTTCATGGCAGTGGTGAAAATATTTTAAATAAAAATTATGATAAAACTCATATCTAAAAGAAAAGATTTTTGAGAAGAAGAAACAAAACTCTTGTGCTTTCTTCACATTACTACCTCACTACATATGATGGGGATTATTTTTAATGTAACTTTCCTACTTTAGTAAAGTATCTGTGAGGCTCACTCACTCTTCTACATAGGAAAATCAGTGAATTTCAGGGGAGATATGAAAGTTTATCATGCTTTGCATCATGTTATTGTTGAGATTGGGTTTCCTGGTGGCTCAGATAATAAAGTGTCCATGTGCAATGCAGAAGACCCAGGTTCTATCCTTGAGGTGGGAAGATCCCCTGGTAAAGAGAATGGCAGTTCACTCCAGTATTCTTGCCTGGAGAATTCTATGGACAGAGGAGCCTAGTGGGCTACAGTCCATAGGGTTGCAAAGAGTCAGACATGACTGAGCTACTAACACTTTCGCATTCTTGAGATGAGGTTTCTGAAACCAGCCTGATGGATCAGATGTCCTTTAAAGTATTAGGTTGTGAGTTCCCAAAGATGAAGATGTTTTTGCTTGTGTGGAATAGTCAAACCTGTTTTCAGTGGAAAAACAGATATCTGCTGGAGACAGGAGGCTTAAATATAAATATAAATATCTTAAGTATAGATCAAGGTGAAATGTGAATAAACTTCTGCTTGTAGCCTTCAAAAGCAAGCAGGAAGAAGACTATATGGAATAACTGTAGAAACTGGCCAAATAATAAAACGTAAGCACAGTGAGTTTCATGGTTCTTTCTAAAAGAGAAACTGAACAATTTCCTCTAAGAAATAGTCAAGGCTAAATAACCAGATCTCACCTTTGTACTTTCTTGGTACCCTTACCTGCTTGACATTCTCTGAATCAATTGCCCTGATGAATCCTTCTGTTCCTTTGTCTTCTTCACTCAGATTTAACACTCAATATTTATCATAATATTTAACTCTTCACAGTAATTTTCACATATTTTCACAGTATCTAATGAGGTAGATATATTGAGTATTCCATTATGCTGATAATAAAACTGAAGCACAGAGTGTGGAAATAACCTATGGAGGATTAATAGCTTGCTTGGTGGAAAGTGCTCTCTCTGACCGCATGGATTATACAGTCCATGGAATTCTCCAGGCCAGAATACTGGAAAGGGTAGCCTGTCCCTTCTCCAGGAGATCTTCCCAACTCAGGGATTGAACTAGGGTCTCCTGCATTGCAGGTGAATTCTTTACCAGCTAAGGGATTCCCACTGGGGAATCCCTGTGTGGTGGTATGAGATTCAAATAATCCAGTTGGTCTCAAAAGCCCATATGCTTAACTGCCACACTATATTACATCTCAACCTGCTGAGTTAATATTTCCATCTGGATGTCTGTAGGAGTATAAACTAAAGATGTCCAGTGTTGAACTCCTGTCAGTCTCAAATAATTTTTTTAGTCTTTTATTTTTTCCCATTTCAATAAATGACATTTCCTCTCTAGAAGAAAAAAAAATATGAAGTCTTCAAATTTCTATCCTGAACACTTCATAGTCACCAATCCAACAAGTTTTACTGGTTTTAGAGTAATGTCCCTGCTTATGTTTTAAAATTATTTCTAACAATCATTAAAGTCTAAGATCATTTATATGGTCTGCAAGTACATAATGACATTAGGCAATGTCCCTGATTGGGGATTCTCTGTCAACTTAGGGGTCCTGGTGAATATGTTATGGAGACCCCTCTCAATAATCTTAAAAACTGACCAAATAGCACTAAATGTGATTTACTAAATTACTTGAAAGTGTGGAGGTTTTGTTTTGATTGTTACCATTACACAAGTCTGTTCAACTCTGATTAATAGCCTGTATTCCTCCTCAGTAGGAACTGAAATTCTCTATTTACTTTTATTATTATTTGAAATTATTTCATTATTTGAAAATATCTATTTAAAAATATCTGTTGCAATAGCCCATAGCTTGGTGGAGACAGAGTTCTTACCAATTTAATTCATCATTGTACTCTGTCTACTTAGTAAATGGCTTATAGTAAAAAAAAAAAAAAAGTCTATGTTGTGTGTGTGTGCACATACNTGAAGTCTTCAAATTTCTACCCTGAACACTTCATAGTCACCAATCCAACAAGTTTTACTGGTTTTAGAGTAATGTCCCTGCTTATGTTTTAAAATTATTTCTAACAATCATTAAAGTCTAAGATCATTTATATGGTCTGCAAGTACATAATGACATTAGGCAATGTCCCTGATTGGGGATTCTCTGTCAACTTAGGGGTCCTGGTGAATATGTTATAGAGACCCCTCTCACCAATCTTAAAAGCTGACCAAATAGCACTAAATGTGATTTACTAAATTACTTGAAAGTGTGGAGGTTTTGTTTTGATTGTTACCATTACACAAGTCTGTTCAACTCTGATTAATAGCCTGTATTCCTCCTCAGTAGGAACTGAAATTCTCTATTTACTTTTATTATTATTTGAAATTATTTCATTATTTGAAAATATCTATTTAAAAATATCTGTTGCAATAGCCCATAGCTTGGTGGAGACAGAGTTCTTACCAATTTAATTCATCATTGTTCTCTGTCTCTACTTAGTAAATGGCTTATAGTAAAAAAAAAAAAAAGTCTATGTTGTGTGTGTGTGCACATACACACACACAGATCCATCTTTATTAATCTTATAGTCAGAGAAAAACCACTTATGTGAAAAATAGTAATACAGATTGTTATACAGTTACTATTTACTGTTGATAAAAGGCAAAATAATACTAAGCTCATAAAAAAAGATGCTAGACTGAAGTCTCATTGTATGGGCATTTAACTTATGAGTTTAATTCAAACCTAATTTAATTCACAAAAGAACAAGCAAACTCATTAATTTGCAGTTTGTTTAAATACTTAATGCTAAAATGGAATAAAATATACACTGCAGACAAGTATCAATATTTTAGAATTTTCCATCTAATCTGTTCACTGTTAAATATTTTCTAATATTGACATTATTTTGAGTGTTCAATCACCTGTTTATATATTTGCTTTTGTTTAAACCCTTTAGTATAGCTGAGCAGTTTCCAAAATTGAATGTGCATATTAATCACTGTACAAAGTTTTATTGTACAAAGTTGTTGGCTAGGTGACAACATGCATGAAAGCCTAGAGGAATGGAGAGTTTGACTTTGTGGAGAAATTATATATATATATATATAAAGATGTATGTAATTTAAACATGTGTAGAGGGGGTGTCTTCCCACATGGCGCTAGTGGTAAAGAACCTGATTGCCAATGCAAGAGACATAAGAGATGCAGGTTCAATCCCTGGGTTGGGAAGATCCCCTGGAGAAGAAAATGGCAACCCACTCCAGTATTCTTGCCTGGAGAATCTGTGGACAGAGAAGCCTGGAGGGCTACAGTTCATAGGGTCGCAAGGAGTCGGACACGACTGAAGTGTCTTAGCACTTACCAACCAAGTGGGGGTAGGATAGAAATAAGGCTGCAAGGATGATGTATGTAAATGAAAGATTTATATACTATACTAAGAATTTGAAGAGGATGGAAAATCATTGGAAAGTTTCAGAAAATGAGATAACTTCTTTGTAATTTGTGTTTACATTGCTTAAAGGACAGGGGTAAACTTTGATCTATAAGTCAGTGGTCTAGTTAGACTTCCATAAGCAAGATCACGGTTCCATTTCAAAAGGATCATTTTAGATGATTTATAGGGCACACAAGTCTATAGTGAATTTTTTTTTCCAGAGGTTATGTGACATGTGATTTTACAATAGATTGAATATCAAAATAGACATGAGAATCCAGTTGATGCAACTAGGTCAGAAATTAAATTGACTTGCAAAAAAATGTAGAAACTGCCTTTCTTATCACTATTTCTAAATTAGTTATTTATCATACAACATAATTTAATATATAAGTTTTAACTTTAATAAACTGTTTTTAAAAATGTTAACACCTAATGCAATGAATATAAATAGATAGTATTCACATAAAGTATTTTGGTGTCCTCAGTAACTGTAAAGAGTTTCAAGAGGTCCTAAAACCAGACTTTTGAGATCTACTCTTTTATTGTACAGAGAATTTAAGTTACAATTATTTTTAAATCTGAACCTTAGTCTTTTTTTCTTTGTTAGCCAGTGTAATAAATGATACCTAATTAAAGATGGGAAAATGTTTTTACTTAAGAGAATCCCTAAGATACAGAAAAAAATTAAGTAAATTTTCATCTCAATTTGGAGAGTCTATGCTATCTACTCAATATACATTATATGTTTTTAATAAATCAAAAATAAAATTTTCTAGAATTAAAAAGAATGCTACTGCATTGCTGACTTTATGGAATATCTGTTGTATTACTATTTTATGCGAATATTTATTCCAGTGGGAGAAACTGCTTTAGATCTAGAAAGTCATACCTTCATTTATNCATTATATGTTTTTAATAAATCAAAAATAAAATTTTCTAGAATTAAAAAGAATGCTACTGCATTGCTGACTTTATGGAATATCTGTTGTATTACTATTTTATGCGAATATTTATTCCAGTGGGAGAAACTGCTTTAGATCTAGAAAGTCATACCTTCATTTATTTTATAACAGTTAATATTATGGAAATAAAAATCCTAGACACTATAGAATGTATCTGTTAGAGCTCTCTAGAAATTCCTGTTTTAAGAAATATTCAAGCTTACTGAGAGAAGAAAAATTTTAAAGAAAAAAATTGAAAGAAAGAGAATTCACTAATGTGAATATGTATCAGCGTAGAGTGGTTCACTGGACTGTTACCTCTCTCATTCCTTTCTCTTACCTCCATTTTCTTCTCTAGAAAATTATCAATGATGATGATTTGGAAAACTGGGAAAGAATCTTCAAAAGTGTTAGCACTTAAAGTTGCATAAATGTTCTCTTTAAATTTACAGTTTGGAGAGAACACTTTGTCAGGTCTGTCTGTCAGAAGATCAGCACTTAAAGTTGCATAAATGTTCTCTTTAAATTTTCAGTTTGGAGAGACGACTTTGTCAGGTCTGTCTGTCAGAAGATCTGATTCCAGGATAATTGTACTATCTGTGGAACAGCATGTATGGGTTATCCAAAGAGCTTTGGAAGTAGCCTGAGATCAGAGATTGAAGGCAATGAATCACTCCTATTTCTATCATTAATAGCCAATGACCAGTCGCTTCCTGAAATTTTAGATCATGGAAAGCATTCCCCAAATACTAACATTTCCTGTAATCTGAGAGATTGCAAGATATCATGGGACAATTTGGGGTTTTTATTTAAACCAATTTGGCAACTAATTAAAATTATGTCACTTAGTAGATAGATGAATATAGGTAAATTATCTACTATGTTAGATTGATTTCTAACCATGACAATGAGTATAAAAGTATTTTTTAGAGAGCTGATAGGTTTAAATGACATGTATGGATATGGTAATACAGTTTAAATCATATTGTAGGTATGCAACATTTTTTTTCTGATTTTATAATAAAGCTGTATTATATTAAATGCCCAAGAATGTGAGATTTCTTTCACAATTTGGAAACACTGTTTTTAGTTCAAGAATTTTATTATATGTAAAAGTTTGGTGCTAGTCTTATTAAAACATTAAAAAATAACTTCCATTAATCATTTTCTCTGGTCTATCACAGTTTATAAAATGATCTAATTTTTTAATCTAATAGTTTTAATATCTGGTGAGAATATGATGACATTAAAATTATACTTCTCTTTATATATGAGATTAGTTCACTATTTTTCTACTGCCTTTAAATTTTTAGATAAGTAGATGATTAATTTTCATGATTAAGCATTCTAAGTTCCTTTTCTATTAATGTATTTAGCAGTGTTAAACTTGAGCTATAAGTTTTAAGTTTATAGTCACACTTACAAATTTGTTGGCTAAAGCACATTAGCTAAAACTGTGACCACAAATCAATTTATGTCCTGTATAATTTGGCTTTTCCTAACACAAAGAATAACTTGTTGCTTTACCACTGTTTCTATTTAAAGCTTTAACACATAACACAATTTTGTAACACACCAAAAGAACCTGGAGGAATATGAAGTATGTAAAAGTGATTGTGAGGTCATTATTTCATATTTTCTTGTTTCATTTTGTAATTTAACAATACATACCAGTATGTGCATATATATCTGTGCACACACACACATCCACACATCTACACACAATTTAGACCTATATTCCTAAACAGACACATCTCCGGAAGTTTGAGATGACATATGAGTCATTAGCCCCAGCCAGAGAATAATCATGTTCCATGCTTTTCTGTTTTGAGGAAAATAGCTTATTTTAAAAGTTAAGGGCATGTTATAGTGTGTGTGGTGAAAGGTCTCATAAATTTTTAAGCTAAACCCAAACATAAAAATAATTAGGCCCTTCCCTTTCAGAGGGCTTATTTGGACTAAGCCCTAATAGTCCTTTGATATTAGAAGCATATCAGTAGAAGTATGAGAAAGATTGTTTTTAAACTGTTAGTGTGACTTTGTGTTTCTCATTATAGTCTGATTTTATTGATTCTATGAAAGAATGTAATGGTGGGGAATTTTTGTTTTACTTATTTCACAGGATTGTTTATTCACTCAGGCTGGCATAGTTGACCCCCACAGTATGGCTCTGTAATAATTCTTGGGCTTTAATTTCCATGATGCCACTAAATTTATCCCATTCTTGAATGAAATTTGACTCGTTAATGTACCTTTATATTTACAGATAATTATAAACTTGAATGTCCCTATATACTCATAGATAATTATAAACTCAGAATGCAAATAATAGGTCTTACTTTTTTTTAGGTCTTACTGCTTTATTATTTTGCAAGTGCCCCAAATTATTAAGCTTTAAGGGATAAAGGCATATTCTCAATGACATAAATCAAGTTGATGATCACTCCAGATCGAAAAACCAAGTCTTCTGTTGTTCAGTTTCTTACTCTGTACTGAGCCTTTCCACTCATTAAAAAGCCCCTGTTCTTCTTAACCTGGAATGTCCTTTCCCTTTTCTGATTGTTATAATCTTACCCATATTTTAAGATATTTAATGTGAAACTTTTATTTTTAATCAAGTAGATTCTAGTAGATTATGATGGTTATTTGTAATAAATGTAATTGATATTTTATTATGCAAAGGGAAGAACTACATTAATCTCAGCTCTTCAAAGTATTCCTCACTTGCAAAATTATATGAATACATTTCTAATTATATGAAAACTTTTCTAGCTTATTAATATTTTGATTATAATCATCTAAATGTTCTCAACATATGAATGGATACAAGTTAGGCAAATTGATCATTTGGGACAAAATGCCTTTTCATTCATTGAGATTTCAAATGACTTCCATAAGCTTTTCAAAACTGAAGAACGTTTGAAAAATTAGTACAGCTTTTAATGACTAATATGGTCCCAATTATTTGTCCTTTTACCCTTTCCCGAGGAAACAGAAGCCTTTTCAAGTACCAATGTAATGGAAATGAGACAAATTCAATATTTTGTAATAGGTATTTTTCACTTAAATTAGTCATAATCTCAAATTACTTCTCACCACTTCTTCTGATAAAGATACACCCAATTTAAGTATAGAAAATGCCATTAAAAGGAGGCACAGAATGACTGAAGTTGTTTTAGAGACCACAGATCAAGTAGTTTCACTTTCATTGGCAGGTACAATTTCTTCGTTGTAAATCAAAGAAATTTCTGGGTTATTTTAATTGGTAGATTATATTCACTATCAAAAGTGTTTTTTTCCCCATGAGCATTATATAATGTGATTGAAAAATGACTAATAGGTAATGTGTGAATTTTTAATTAGGTGGCTTCTGCCATCCCTTAGATGCTACCAAAGGAAATTTAAGTAAAAGAATTTTAATGAAGAGAACAACGTTTTTCTTAGAGGCCCATGATTTATTCCTCCTCCGCTATCTTTCAGGGGCTCCTTTTCTCCCCTGCAGTTAATTAGAGGTACTTCAAATTTAATTACCATTTCAGAAATTGTGCGATTCATCACTTGGCAAAATTTTTGTCCTAAACCATAACTTCTCTGTACTTATCATCACTCATGACCTCTTTGAGTGTTCTGTGTGGTTCTCTTTCCATGTGCTATTTTAGTGGCAGTATCATTTGACCTCTCCAGGGCCATTTTACCCAGATTAGTAAAAATTTACAACTAGTTGGTGAGCCTCAGTCTCTCATAGCTAATTAGCTTTGCTCTCTGTCTGGGTTGGCATGCTTTGGCATGTCTGTAGTACTAATTATGAAATGAAGGAGTGCAATGTAGAGATGGAGTAACTTAAAATTTCACTTTACATCAAATATCAAAATCATTACTCCTGTGACAGAGAAGTCATGTCCTGTTGTCCTTTGTGGTTCATTTTGTGTAAATAATTTAGATTTATTTTGCAATCAGTGGGATGCTGACTCAGAATGTGACATTTATAGATACTACAAAGTTGAAACTATAATTAAATCCTGCTACTTGCTAAGTTTGACAAAGAATTACATTCCCTGCACTTTTTGGAAAAAACAAACAAACCTGGAAAGATATGGTATTGACTGTGTCTAGTTCTTAATCATACACACTATAATATATATAAAGTAGTGACAGTTTAGGAGAAGGCAGTGGCACCCCACTCCAGTATTTGCCTGGAAAATCCCATGGATGGAGAANTGACAAAGAAAGAATTACATTCCCTGCACTTTTTGGAAAAAAAAAAACAAACCTGGAAAGATATGGTATTGACTGTGTCTAGTTCTTAATCGTACACACTATAATATATATAAAGTAGTGACAGTTTAGGAGAAGGCAGTGGCACCCCACTCCAGTACTTGCCTGGAAAATCCCTTGGATGGAGAAGCCTGGTGGGCTGCAGTCCATGGGGTCGCTAAGAGTCGGACACGACTAAGCGACTTCACTTTCACTTTTCATTTTCCTGCATTGGAGAAGGAAATGGAACCCACTCCAGTATTCTTGCCTAGAGAATCCCAGGGATGACGGAAGCTGGTGAGCTGCTGTCTATGGGGTCACACAGAGTCGGACAGGACTGAAGCGACTTAGCAGCAGCAGCAGCAACAGCAGTGCCAGTATGTAAAAAAAAAAAACTGCTAGAGAAGTGGGAGAATTCTGACCTTGCCTCTTACACAGTCACTGAGGTCCTGAATAACTGAATCAAACATGGATATTGTTCCTATATTACCATATGCACTATGATGAATGAGTAATTTCAACAGTTGTGTTTTCAAAAACTATTTCTCAAGTANAAAAAAAAAAAAAAAAAAAAACTGCTAGAGAAGTGGGAGAATTCTGAGGTCCTGAATAACTGAATCAAACATGGATATTGTTCCTATATTACCATATGCACTATGATGAATGAGTAATTTCAACAGTTGCGTTTTCAAAAACTATTTCTCAAGTAATTCATGAAAGGATTTATGTGTGAGGAAACTGGTAGCTTGTTTATTTTCATTGTTTTGATTTATTTTCCCATTATTTTATAGTTTAGTACACTAATAGGAAAAATAGTTTCACGTTGTGTATTTTTATTTCAAAAAAATCATGAATATATTAGAGATATAAAGTAATAGGACATTGAGGTTATAAAAGACCTAACACTTTATATAATGTGAGGGATATTACAGACCTTCACAAGATATTTTTTGAAGTAATTCTGTAATCTAATAAGCCCTTTTGTTAGATTTTCTTTCAAAACTGTATGTGTAAACTGATGTTGTTATGCTCTAAATAATTTTTTCTGAAAATGTTGAGACATTATTACCACATGATAATTATAATGCTTACTGTGTTATGGTACAAATGCAATGTATGTTGTAGCACAAATAACCACATAGGTACGCCATGTATGCTATACTACAAAATTTTTCTCTGCATGTAGTTATATAGGCTTTGCACTGACAATATATGCAAATTTAAAATAACTTCTATTAATAGCTTAAGTACTAATGAAAAATGACAGCATTCAAGGAAAGTTGGGTAATATAAACAAAGAAAAAGAATTTGGGAAAAATCCAATGGAGGAAATTTTAGACATCAGAAACACTAATAGAAAGAAGAATGCCTTTGATGGATAAATGTTTAAGTAGACTGGACATTGCAAAGGAAACATCAGTAAGCTTAGAAAGATATGCAAATAGAAACATCACAAATCAAACTGTGCATTTCATTTAACTTATACCATACTATAATTTAAATATCTTTTAAAGCACTAAAGCTTGTGTCAATTTATTCTGTTTAAAGCCATCATAATTTTTATTTATGTGGGCTTCCCTTGTAGCTCAGTCAGTAAAGAATCTGCCTGCAGTGCAGGAGACCCAGGTTCAATCCCCGGGTTGGGAAGATCCCCTGGAGAAGGAAATGGAACCCACTCCAGTATCCTTACCTGGAAAATCTCATGGACAGAGGAGCCTGGTGGACTGCAGTCCATGGGGTGGCAAAGAGTCGGGCACGACTGAGCGACTAACACTAACACTAATTTTTTTAATTTAATACTTTATTATATTTTATAATACGGTATTGGTTTTGCCATACATTGACATGAATCAGCCACAGGTGTACACGATCTTCCAATGCTGAAGCCCCCTCCCACCTCACTCCCCACACCATCTCTCCCTGGATCATCCCGTACACCAGCCCCAAACATCCTGTATCCTTTATTGAACATAGACTGGTGCTTCATTTCTTATATGATAGTATACATGTTTCAATGCCATTCTCCCAAATCATCCCACCCTCTCCCTCTCCCCCAGAAGCCAAAAGTCCGTTCTATACCTCTGTGTCTCTTATATTGTCTCACTTACAGGGTCATCGTTACTATCTTTCTAAATTCCATATATATGTGTCAGTATACTGTATTGGTGTTTTTCTTTCTGGCTTACTTCACCCTGGATAATCGGCTCCAGTTTCATCCATCTCATTAGAACTGAGTCAAACTTCTTCTTTTTAAGGGCTGAGTAATATTAATTGGGTCTATGTACCAAAGCTTTCTTATCCATTCATCTGCTGATGGACATCTGGATTGTTTCCATGTCCTGGCAATTATAAACAATGCTGCCATGAACACTGGGATACATGTGTCTCTTTCAGTTCGGGTTTCCTCGGTGTGTATGCCCAGCAGTGATATTGCTGGGTCATAAGGCAGTTCTATTTGCAATTTTTTAAGGAATCTCCACACTGTTTTCCATAATGGCTGTACTAGTTTGCATTCCCACCAGCAGTGTAAGACGGTTCCCTTTTCTCCACATCCTCTCCAGCACTTATTGCTTGTAGATTTTTGGANATTTTACGTATGCACCCTCTATTTTGAAAATAAGGTTTCACATTATTTTTTGTCTCTGTGTCTGGTTCCTCCTGTGGGGAGAAAACATCATTGCATGAAGTGAAAATGCTGAGAAGGCCTCTATTTTATTTTACATGCTTCATAAAACATGCAGTTTTGTTTTGCTATCAATAAGTAAATTAATATTTAAAAAAATCCTAACCTTGAAAAAAAATGCCTGTCATGTTGCTAATTGGTGAGTGAAACCTCTAGGAAAGATAAATTAGAGCCCGTGTTGCTCTTTCATCTACAGAGATCTCCTGAGTGCACAGACAGTGGTGAGTGCAACACTCACTCCTCCTCCAGCCCTCACATCAGAGGTGTGATATCAGCCCCAGGGCTGTGCACAAAAAGGGACTTGAATCTGCTTTTGAATCACCATTAGTTTCTTCCTTTTTTTTGTTTGCTCTTTTCCCTGCTCTGTACCACTTTCCTAATAGTATTTGTTATTTGTACTGTCTCCATGTGATTTGTCTGATGTTCCATAGTGTTCAACTCACTATGTATGTCATACCAATTTATTTATGTTTTATTTTAAATGAAAATCAGATTAACTATTTTACAAACCTACTCTGTTGCATGGTTTATGCTTGGACCAATGTATATTTTGAAAAATATCCAATTTTTAATACAAAAAATAAAGGCAAGATCAGATCCTTTCCAACTCTAGGGACTTTAGACTGGAGCAGTCTAAGTCTTCAAATCCCCTATTTCCCATTTTTAATGATTATAAGATAATATCTTACATAAGAATTTTAGCATACCTCTGTTAACTTAAAATATTTTCTAATTTTTTATAAAAGTTCCAGTGAATCTTAGTTTACATGAGAACTCATTGTCTATAGAGATGATTTTTATGCAGTATTTTTTATGTTCTTATGTACTGTTTACTTCCCATGACAAAAGGTGAAACTAAGACAACTCAAGAAATAACTCCTTACCAAAAATGTTAAAAATTATCTCTGTTTTGGGTCAAGGCAACATCTGCACATTATGTTGTAAATAGGAGAGAACTTTTCATCCTCATTAAAAGTTGAGCTGTGCTGCTTCTGAAAGGTGATCTGTTCATGAGCATGATTTTCTTCTGTGTCTGAAGTTGTGAGTTTGCTCCAGCTCGTGTCCTTTGTAGTCTCAGGAACTAGGTAAGGGAATTCTTCAGTGAGGAAAAGTTACCTGATGCTCTTTTCCTTGGATTATAAGGATAATTGTAAGAAATAAACTATTCTAAATCTTTTCAGTGCCATAATCCCTGCAGTTAACCATAAGAGCAAGGGGAAAGCTTTGGGTAGAGATATAGAATAAGGTATAAAAGGAGTGTGTCCTGACACACAAATATCATTCCACGTGGACTGGGTATTAAAGCCATTCTCTTTTTTTTAAATTTCACATTCTCCTATATGATCATTTTCCTATGGCAGAACCATGCACCTCAGTGGCTCATTCTAGAAGATAATTCCATCTGGTTAATCAGAGTCCATTTTTCCAATCAAGTTGACATCTCACATTTTTTTTTTTTTTTAGCTTACTTCCATAGTATTTTTTCATGTTGGAACCTACATTCACCCAGGAAGGGACAATCTTCTTTCAGAGGAATGTCTTTGTAAAACCAGGACCATATTAAGATAGTAAAACAGAAAGCTTTTATTACATCCTTCACTGACCCTGGTGGCTCAGAGGTGAAAGCGTCTGCCTGCAATGCAGGAGACCTGGGTTCGATCCCTGGATTGGGAAGGTCCCCTGGAGAAGGAAATAGCAACCCACTCCAGTATTCTTGCCTGGAGAATCCCATTGATGGAGGATCTTGGTGGGCTACCATCCACAGGGTCACAAAGAGTTGAACATGACTGAGCAACTTCACTTTCNGGGTCCCCTAGAGAAGGAAATAGCAACCCACTCCAGTATTCTTGCCTGGAGAATCCCATTGATGGAGGATCTTGGTGGGCTACCATCCACAGGGTCACAAAGAGTCAAACATGACTGAGCGACTTCACTTTCTCACCCAGAATAATGGACATTTATTTTTCATACATTACTATAACTAAAAAGGCCTCTTAGTGGAGCCATTGGAGAACAAAGGAAATCATTTTACTTTGATAAATACAACAATAATGTTAATATTAACTTATTTTTTACTATAATTAAATAAAAATACAGGCAAAATTATTTTTCACATATACCTTCTAAATCACTGCTAACAGTGATTATCAGAAAACAAATGGATCTAAAATTTACAGAAGAAAGGGGGGATTATTTTTTATAGTGGAGGGCTAATCAATAATGTAACAGAAATCAACTAAATACATAACCTGGAATTCCATATTTGAATATTCTGTTTTGTGTTAGTGTATATGTGTATGTGTGATTGTGAAAGTAATGTCTTAGACACATCAGACTGTTATTACATGATTTATTTAAAAAATGTTATTATATAGCTTCTAATAGATTAAGTTGTGATTGTCATGGGGTTTATGAAAAACACCTGTTTATGAGTAATCATTTTTTCAGTGATGCTGTATTAAACTAAATATGTTAAATTAAGCTTAAATGAATTTCTTTCATTTCAAACATCAATATTAATCTACTTTGTAGATATGCTGGCAATAATAAAATAAAATGTGCCTTAAATATAAGGATAAGAAAAGGTTGAAAGTAAATGCATGGGGAGTTTCTTAGTGGTGTAGTGGTTCAGATTATGGGCTTTTCTTTNATTAAACTAAATATGTTAAATTAAGCTTAAATGAATTTCTTTCATTTCAAACATCAACATTAATCTACTTTGTAGATATGCTGGCAATAATAAAATAAAATGTACCTTAAATATAAGGATAAGAAAAGGTTGAAAGTAAATGCATGGGAAGTTTCTTAGTGGTGTAGTGGTTCAGATTATGGGCTTTTCTTTTCATAGCCTGGGTTCAGTCCTGGTTGGGAACATAGATCCTGCAGGCCATGCAGCACAGCCAAAAAAAGAAAAGAAAAAAGAAAAAAAGAAATACACACAATACAAATTTTGAATTAGCATACACTCATATGGATGTACGGAGAAGCCAATGACACCCCACTCCAGTACTCTTGCCTGGGAAATCCCATGGATGGAGGAGCCTGGTAGGCTGCAGTCCATGGGGTCACTAAGAGTCAGACACGACTGAGCAACTTTACTTTCACTTTTCACTTTCATTCATTGGAGAAGGAAATGGCAACCCACTCCAGTGTTCTTGCCTGGAGAATCCCAGGGACAAGGGAGCCTGGTGAGCTGCCGTCTATGGGGTCTCAGAGTCGGACACGACTGAAGCGACTTAGCAGCAGAAACAGCAGCAGCATATGGATGTAAATTCTTAGGTGGCAATGGTGGTAAAGAATCTACCTGCCAGTCCAGGAGACTTAAGAGACACAGGTCCAATCCCTGGGTGGGTAAGATCCCCAGGTAGAAGGCATGGCAACCCACTCCAGTATTCTTGCCTGGAGAATCACATCAGAGGGCCCTAGCAGGCTATAGTATATAGGATCACAAAATGTCAGACACAACTGAAATGACTTAGCAGGCATGCATGCCTACATGGATATAAAATTGTAATTGTCAGAATTAAAAATAGGAAAAGAATTTCAAGATTATCATAGAGGATTCTATCATATATCCTTTAATAACTGTTATAACAGAAAAGAATTATCAGTAAATATTGAAAAAGTTAGTGAATGAGTCAATTTGACCTAAGTGACTCAGAGTATCTCGAGAATTATAGAATACCCATTTGTATCAAAGATATATATATATATATACACGTGTGTGTGTGTACATATATGTTATATCTTGGGCTACTTGCATTGAGTATAATAAATTTTAAAGAATTAGTCATACAGAAAATATATTAACAGTGGAATGGAAACTGGAAATCATAACATGGATACATTTTAAAAATCTTTATATTTCTAAACAGTTATGTCAAAGAAGAAATAGTGGGATTAAATGCTTTGAATTATATATAAATGATAACATGTGGTCTATGAAAACTTATAATTTGTAGCTAAATACAGGTTTATATTCATAACTTAAATATTGTAGACAATGGAACAAATACTATTTTAGTATTTAGCATTTCTTAGTAATAGTTGAAAACTAAGTAGCTTAAACAACACAAATCTTCTATCTCATAGTCTTGCAGATAGGATATCTAGGAAGGCATTAGAAAGATTATCATCTCACATCTCTCCAGCCTTAAAATTAAGCTTGGTGTATTTTCAGCATTGGGATCTTCTTTCAAGTTCATTGGTTGTTGAAAGAATTCTTTACTTCTCATAGGTCTGGGACCCTCCAGCTTCTGGAGGCTAACAATTCCCAGCACAGCTTATTTCTCTACAGTATGATTGCTTGCTTTCTTCCATGACTGCAGGAAAACATCTGCCACTTTACCTGTTTAAAAATGGTTTATCTAATAGGCCAGGCCATTCTACAATAATCTCCCATATAAGTAATTCAAAGTTAGCTATGTCTGTGCGCCGTCTTGTCCAGCTCTTTGCCACCCCATGTACTCTAACCTGCCAGGCTTCTCTCCGCATGGGATTCCTTAGGCANTAGGCCAGGCCATTCTAGAATAATCTCCCATTTAAGTAATTCAAAGTTAGCTATGTCTGTGCGCCGTCTTGTCCAGCTCTTTGCCACCCCATGTACTCTAACCTGCCAGGCTTCTCTCCGCATGGGATTCCTTAGGCAAGAATATTGTAGTGGGTTGCCATTTCCTCTTCCAGGGCATCTTCTTGAACCAGGGATTGAACCCACATTTCTTGTGTCTCCTGCATTGGTAGGCAGCTTATTTACCAACTGCACTACCAAAATCAACTAATTTGTAGCATAATCATAGGCATGGTAAATCCTCTTGATTCTCTTGTCCTGCCGAATCACTTGTCCCACTCACACTTGAAGAAATGGGGGTTATACATGGCCTGTATGTCTGGGACAGCCATCTTAGCGTTCTGCCTGCTGTAGACATTAATAATAAGGGGATATGTATTGTCAACATACTTATTCTAATATATTCAAATATTTAGATGAAAAGTATACTTAGAAAACAATTTGCCAAAATTGATAGGAGAAATTTAAAAATGCAAACAGTCCTATAACTTAAAGTAACAGACTTGGTAATAATTTCTTTTTAAAATCCACAATAAAAAAGCCACAGCTCAGATAAAATTACTATTGAATCTTTCAAAATTTTGGAAATAACATTCTAGCAGAAACTATTTAAAGAAATAAGAAAATAAGTTCCCAACAATATTTTTCATGCCAACATAAAATTGAACTAAAAAGACAAGTTATTAAAAGACAATTACCTGGCAGTATCATTATGATTATAGATACAAAAAGAATAAAATATTGGCCAATAAATTCAGCTATAGGTAAACTAGATGCTGTATTGTGAACTGTTATAGACTGAATGTTTGTGTCCTCATCAAACTCTGCTTGAAATCTAATCCCTAGTGTGAAGGTATATGAAGGTGGGCCTTCTAGGAGCTGATTTAATCCTGAGATTAAAGCCCTCAAGAATAGGGTTGGTGCCCTCTAGGTAAGAGGCCAAGTGAGCACCCTTGGCCCTTTCAGTCCTCTGAGGGTACAGTGAGAAACCTGCAGTCTCTGAAGCCAGAAGCATGCCCTCACTAGACTCCCAATCTGCAGGCACCCTCATCATGGACTTCCCAGCCTCTGGAACAGGGAGAAATACATTTATTTATAAGCTATCTAATTTATTATTATTTTTAATAGTATCCCAAATGAATTAATAAAATGACTGTTAGGCTAATTTCAAGAATAGAGTTCTTTATCATGTAAAAATCAACACAATCTCATATTTTTGATGCATTGAAAAGGAATAAAACAATATAATTATCTAGGACTTCCTTGGTGATCTAGTGGCTAAGACTGTGCTCCCAGTGCAGGGGGCCCAGGTTTGATCCCTAGTCAGGGAAATAGATCCCACATGCTGCAATTAAAGATTTCGCATGCTATAACTAAGACCAGGTTCAGCCTGATGAATAGATAAATAGATAGATGGTTAGACAGATGAAAAGATATAATTATCAGCTTGTATCTGAACAGAAAATATGTACATTCCCCATCTATTCATAATGCAAAATCAGCAAAAAGAAAAAAAAGTTGTCTTAAGTCAGGTTCCTTAGGAAGACCTGACATCCCTAAGGCAGGAACTCATATGCATATGCTTTATTGAAAAAAATCTATTCTTAACAGAAAATCCTATAAAAGGAATAGAACAAAGGCAAAAAAAAAAAAAGGGCAGAGCAAATGTGAGATCTCTGGTAAAACTTAGCTTTAGTATCATTCACAAGTAGCTTCTGGAATATAAATAGAGAAACTGACTTTTCCCTTTTCAAGTAAAGATGTCTGGGAATCAATCATCCTATCATTCCCTTGTCTGCCACCTAAAGGAGCATAACCTCTTCCATAGCATTCTTTTCTTTTTTTCTTTTTCTTTTTTTTTCTTGGCAGCTTCCTTTAGCCAAATGCCATGCTTTGGAGAAGATTGCAAGATTTATTCATTATTATCAGCCCCAGTACTCAGAGCATAAAGGTTATCTGGGCTATGCACTAACCATTTATTCTGGCAAGGAAACATCTTTAATGTGATAAATTGTATATAAAAAACCTTCAGAAATGGCATAATGAGCAAATACTGTAAATTCTTACTTTTGGATCAGAAATGGGTCAATAATGCACTTATCATCCTATTGTCTATGTTATATAAGAATTAATAGATAAATTAGGGAAAAATTGTAACCGTAGAGCTGTATACAGCTGTGTTCATAAATCTAATATTTTTCTAAAGTATAATTCAGAAGAATTATATCCTAAAGTAATATAAGATGATAAAAATTATCAAATTTCTTAGTTTTTAATAATTTTGTACATTTATTGTTGGCCATGCTGGATCTTAGTTGCTGTGCAGGCTTTCTCTAGTTGCAGTGAGTGGAGGCTACTCTGTCATTGTGGTGTGCAGGCTTCTCACTGTGATGGTTTGTCTTGTTGTGGAGCATGGGATCTAGGGCGCTTAGGCTTCAGTTGTGACGTGTGGGCTCAGTAGTTGAGGCTCTTGGGCTCAAGAGCACAGGCTCAGTATTTGCGGCACATGGGCTTAGCTCCTCCATGGCAGGTGGGAACCTTCCTGGCCCTGGGATCAAACCCGTGTCTCCTGCACTGGCAAGTGACTCTTCACCATGGAGCCACCAAGGCNGAAGGTATATGAAGGTGGGCCTTCTAGGAGCTGATTTAATCCTGAGATTAAAGCCCTCAAGAATAGGGTTGGTGCCCTCTAGGTAAGAGGCCAAGTGAGCACCCTTGGCCCTTTCAGTCCTCTGAGGGTACAGTGAGAAACCTGCAGTCTCTGAAGCCAGAAGCATGCCCTCACTAGACTCCCAATCTGCAGGCACCCTCATCATGGACTTCCCAGCCTCTGGAACAGGGAGAAATACATTTATTTATAAGCTATCTAATTTATTATTATTATTTTTAATAGTATCCCAAATGAATTAATAAAATGACTGTTAGGCTAATTTCAAGAATAGAGTTCTTTATCATGTAAAAATCAACACAATCTCATATTTTTGATGCATTGAAAAGGAATAAAACAGTATAATTATCTAGGACTTCCTTGGTGATCTAGTGGCTAAGACTGTGCTCCCAGTGCAGGGGGCCCAGGTTTGATCCCTAGTCAGGGAAATAGATCCCACATGCTGCAATTAAAGATTTCGCATGCTATAACTAAGACCAGGTTCAGCCTGATGAATAGATAAATAGATAGATGGTTAGACAGATGAAAAGATATAATTATCAGCTTGTATCTGAACAGAAAATATGTACATTCCCCATCTATTCATAATGCAAAATCAGCAAAAAGAAAAAAAAGTTGTCTTAAGTCAGGTTCCTTAGGAAGACCTGACATCCCTAAGGCAGGAACTCATATGCATATGCTTTATTGAAAAAAATCTATTCTTAACAGAAAATCCTATAAAAGGAATAGAACAAAGGCAAAAAAAAAAAAAGGGCAGAGCAAATGTGAGATCTCTGGTAAAACTTAGCTTTAGTATCATTCACAAGTAGCTTCTGGAATATAAATAGAGAAACTGACTTTTCCCTTTTCAAGTAAAGATGTCTGGGAATCAATCATCCTATCATTCCCTTGTCTGCCACCTAAAGGAGCATAACCTCTTCCATAGCATTCTTTTCTTTTTTTCTTTTTCTTTTTTTTTCTTGGCAGCTTCCTTTAGCCAAATGCCATGCTTTGGAGAAGATTGCAAGATTTATTCATTATTATCAGCCCCAGTACTCAGAGCATAAAGGTTATCTGGGCTATGCACTAACCATTTATTCTGGCAAGGAAACATCTTTAATGTGATAAATTGTATATAAAAAACCTTCAGAAATGGCATAATGAGCAAATACTATAAATTCTTACTTTTGGATCAGAAATGGGTCAATAATGCACTTATCATCCTATTGTCTATGTTATATAAGAATTAATAGATAAATTAGGGAAAAATTGTAACCGTAGAGCTGTATACAGCTGTGTTCATAAATCTAATATTTTTCTAAAGTATAATTCAGAAGAATTATATCCTAAAGTAATATAAGATGATAAAATTATCAAATTTCTTAGTTTTTAATAATTTTGTACATTTATTGTTGGCCATGCTGGATCTTAGTTGCTGTGCAGGCTTTCTCTAGTTGCAGTGAGTGGAGGCTACTCTGTCATTGTGGTGTGCAGGCTTCTCACTGTGATGGTTTGTCTTGTTGTGGAGCATGGGATCTAGGGCGCTTAGGCTTCAGTTGTGACGTGTGGGCTCAGTAGTTGAGGCTCTTGGGCTCAAGAGCACAGGCTCAGTATTTGCGGCACATGGGCTTAGCTCCTCCATGGCAGGTGGGAACCTTCCTGGCCCTGGGATCAAACCCGTGTCTCCTGCACTGGCAAGTGACTCTTCACCATGGAGCCACCAGGGCAGACCCACACTTCTTAATTTAAAATAAACCAATATATTTTTTGGAAAATTATAATGAAAGAATGAAAATACCTCAGTAATTATTTCTATGAATAATTACTTTGTAGTTTTCTAAAAGTTTCATATACTAGTGAAAAATAAAAAAAAATGAGCTGAAATATATCGTAGCTATCATTTGTTGTGAAATAATTCAAACAAAGTATCTTTTGGTATTTATTTACAATGCAGTTTTATTCAATTTTATAGAAGACAACAAAATGATTTTACTGTAATTTTTTAAATTTAAGGACATCTGTAAAAATTTCCATTCAAATTTATATATCAGTATATATTAATCTCAAAACTTGCTTTACACATATAATCCTAAACTGAACCATCAGATTGCAATGAATGTTGGATTAAGCACAATTTATATTCAGAGTTTTCTCACTAAGCTGAAGGAAATTCTGACTATATAAAGGATTACATTAAAGTAATAACAAATTGCTTGAATTTCTGAAAAATGATATCATTGAAGCCTCTTACAGAATGTATATTCAAATAAGATTAAAATGCTGATTAAATGAAATTTCAGATTTCTTTTTTTGTGTATCATTAGATATGTATGTATGCGTGTATGTACATATACAAAACTGCCTATCAAGACATGGATTATGTATGTAACACATATACATATATACATACATTGAGGAAAATTACCAGATTTTGGAAGATAAATTCTTCGTTATTTACACTGAAATTTATTCAGTTCAGTCACTCAGCCGTGTCCTACTCTTTGCGACCCCATGAACCACAGCACACCAGGCTCCCTGTCCATCACCAACTCCTGGAGTCCACCCAAACCCATGTCGTCCTCTTCTCCTGCCCCCAATCCTTCCCAGCATTAAGGTCTTTTCAACTGACTCAGCTCTTCACATCAGGTGGCCAAAGTATTGGAGTTTCAGCCTCAACATCAGTCCTTTCAATGAACACCCAGGACTGATCTCCTTTAGGATGGACTGTTTGGATCTCCCTGCAGTCCAAGGGACTCTCAAGAATCTTTTCCAACACTCCAGTTCAAAAGCATCAATTCATCAGCATTCAGCTTTCTTTATAGTCCGACTCTTACATCCATAAATGACTACCGACAAAAACCACAGCTTTGACTATACAGACGATTTTTGACAAAGTCTCTAAATTTTAATATGCTGTCTAGATTGGTCATAACTTTGCTTCCAAGGAGCAAGTATCTTTTAATTTCATGGCTTCAGTCACAATTTGCAGTGATATTGGAGTGCCCAAAAATGAAGTCTCTCACTGTTTCCCCTGTTTCCCATCTATTTGCCATGAAGTGATGGGCCTAAATCCCATTATCTTAGTTTTCTGAATGTTGAGTTTCAAGTCAGTTTTTTCACTCTTCTCTTTCACTTTCATCAAGAGGCTCTTTATGCTTTCTGCCACAGAGTGGTGTCATCTGCATATCTGAGGTTATTGATATTTCTCCCGTCTATCTTGATTCCAGTTTGTTCTTCCAGCCCAGCGTTTCTCATGATGTACTCTGCATAGAAGTTAAATAAGCAGGGAGACAATATACAGCCTTGATGTACTCCTTTTCCTATTTGGAACCAGGCTGTTGTTCCATGTCCAGTTCTAACTGTTGCTTCTTGAGCTGCATATAGGTTTCCCAAGAGATAGGTCAGGTGGTCTGGTATTCCCATCTCTTTCAGAATT